>PVLA01010445.1:0-63347 GCA_004027455.1 Hydrochoerus hydrochaeris | reverse complement strand
CAAGAATGCCCCCACCCTCTTTGATGAAGCACTAGCTAGGGACCTACTGGGATTCAGGGAGTGCCACCCAGAGGTCACACTCTTACAGTATGTGGATGATTTGCTGATAGCCTCCCCTACTTATGAACTGTGCTTACAGGCCACCAAGCAGCTGCTGATGACTTTGGGTCAGCTGGGGTACAGAGTCTCAGCTAAAAAGACACAATTATGCCAGAGTACTGTAACCTATTTGGGCTGTAAGTTACATGAAGGCAAAAGGGCCCTATCTAACCAGAGAGTCCAGGCCATATTGCAAATCCCCACCCCAAGGACTAAAAAACAGGTACGTGAGTTCTTGGGAGCAGTGGGATACTGTAGACTCTGGATCTTAGACTTCCTGAAGGGAAATACCCAAAGACCCCTGGAATGGACTAATGATTGTGATGAGGCCTTCCGCCAACTTAAGCGAGCCTTAACCCAGGCTCCAGCCTTGGGACTCCCAAACATGACCAAACCCTTCACCTTATATGTTAGTGAACAATGAGGTGTTGCCAAAGGGGTCTTAACACAAGAACTAGGACCCTGGCAACGACCTATAGCTTACCTCTCAAAGAAGCTCGACCCTGTAGCTGGAAGATGGCCACCTTGTCTCAGAATTCTGGCAGCAATGACCTTACTCTTAAAGGAAACCAAAAAGCTCACATTTGGACAAAGGCTCACCATAGTAATCTCTCACTGCCTTGAGATTCTTATCAAGGCCCCACCTGAAAAGTGGCTATCCAATGCCAGGATCCTACATTACCAAGCCCTGCTCCTAGATCCAGACTCAGTAGTGTTCAAAACATCCTCAGCCTTAAACCCTGCCACTCTTATGCCCGACGATGACTCTACAGTTCCCTTCCATCAATACACTGATCTCGTTGAGGGACAACAAAACCTTTGAGCTGATCTGTCTGACCTTCCTTTGAGTGCTCCGAACTACTTTACTGACGGAAGTAGTTTCATCTGGGAAGGTAAGCAAGTGGCGGGGGCAGTGGTGACCACTGAGACTAAGGTACTTTGGGGCAAAAGGTTAGATCCTGGGACCACAGCCCAGCGGGCAGAACTCATTGCCTTAACTGAAGCCCTAAAGATAGCAACTGGGAAAAAGGCAAACATCTATACGGATAGCAGGTACGCCTTTGCCACTGTCCATGTCCATGGGGCCATATATCAGGAAATGGGTCTCCTAACTTCAGCAGGATCAAAGATCAAAAATAGCCACTACATCAGAGGGGACCACTGAGGATGCAGCGGCTTTATTGCTGATCCCTCCGATCTTACCAGAACCGGTTTATACCCCAAAGGACTGTCATTTGGCCGCCCAGTTAAAAGCAAAACCTAACCTCCCAGGAGGATGGTTCCAATTACCCGACAAACTGCCCGAAACATTAGGGCGAGAACTGGTCCGCCAGACCCACCAGTCTACTCATCTAGGGGGAACAAAGCTTGCTGAGAAACAGATTTTTCATTCCCCACCTGATCAAGTTGACCACATCCATCAGCTCCAGATGCCCACAATGTCAACTAGTTAACCCAAAGAAGCAACAAAACATGAAAACTATCAGATACAAGGGGACTACTCCAGGAGAACATTGGGAAATTGACTTCACTGAGATGAAAAAGCCTGGCCTCCAGGGACATCGATACTTACTGGTGTTAGTTGATACCTTCACTGGCTGGGTAGAGGCATATCCTACCAAGTCCAAGTCAGCCTTAGTGGTAGTCAAAAGGCTCCTATAAGTTATCCCTCGATTTGGCTTGCCCTCATCTATGGGGTCTGACAATGGCCCAGCTTTCATAGCTCAAGTTACCCAAAAGCTTGCCCAGAATAAACCAGACCCTAAAGGAAACACTTGCTAAGTTGATTCTGCAAAATGGCGATGATTAGGTTAGCCTCCTTCCCTTTGCCCTCTTAAGAGCTCGCTGTACCCCCTATATTGCTGGTATAACCCCCTTCAAAGCCCTTTATGGTCACCCACCTCCCTTAATTCCTAGGCTCTCGGAAAACAAGTTAGCTGAACTAACTAACCAAGATCTTATTAAGTCCCTGCAGACACTTCAACCCATATTGACTTCCATCCATCAGCTGTTCAGACAGGAGCACCCAACTCCTTCTGAGGAGACTCATCTCCACCTGTCCATCGATCCCGGGGCATTGGTTCTGATTCGATGACACCATCGAGAGTTCCTTGAGTCCCGCTGGGAAGGACCTTTCACTGTGGTACTCAGCATGTCAACAGTGGTTAAGGTAGCTGGAAAGACTGCCTGGATCCACCACTCTCACATAAACAGCTCGATGCCACAGGAGAAAAATCCTGAGATAAATGGACTGTGCAACAGACTGGTAACCCCCTAAAGATAAAATTAACCAAGAGTAATGTTTAAGCCCTCCCACAATGAATCCTCTAGTTGTGGTTGTTTCCTTAGACCTGTTGTTGCAAGCATGGGGAGGTTTTGGGCCACCGGGTGACCCTAGGGCGGCCCTAAGTGTAGCTTATGAAAAACCCTTGTGACTGCAAAGGGGGCACCTTTGTCTCAGGTCAATTCACTGGCTCATATACCCAGAGTGTAGACTATGGAAACAAAATGGCCTACCTCCAAATCCAAAGGAAAATAATGGAGTCTTCTCAGAGTTGGATGTGTGCCAACAAGCCTAAAATGAAATTTACTCGCAGGGGTACCATGGGAGGGGATTGAGACACACAGCCCCATATTTTGGGACCATCCAACAAATATGCTATTGCTGGATGTAACGGAACCCAGGGTCACAATGTTTGTTGGAATAAAAAAGCACCCCTTCATGTATCAGATGAGGGAGGACCCCAAGACATGGCTAGAGAACAACTAATTAAAAAAACGGATTGAGGGGCTCACACATAAGATTCTTTACCATCCTCTAGTTTTGCCTAGACCCAAGAAAGTGCCTAGCCCAGGGAACCCATAGACCCCTTGCCCTACCTGCAAACCTAACAGTAGCACAAAATGCTGAATTAAATATTCCCCTTAAAACACAGCCTGTCCATTTTAAAAAAAGGGGTAACATGCATCCAGGAAGTGCCCTATAGTTCTAAGACTTCAGTGGAGGTAGGGACACTCTCTTTTTGTAAAAACCCAGGTAGCACAGTCACAAACTGGAACCAGTTTCCACACCCTTGCTTAGGCAAAAGAAAGGTATTTGTCTGTGGGGGAAATTTGGCCTATACCATCCTACCAGTTAACTGGTTAGGGTTTTGTGCATCAGCTGTACTACTACCAGACATAGACATAATACCCAGTAATGAACCAGTCCTAGTCCCCAGCCTCGACTTTATCTCGAGTCAACTAAAGAGAGGCATCACATTAATTCCTCTAGTAGTAAGACTGGGACTCACGGGCACGCTAGCCAGCTCAACTGGATTAGGCATATCTATCCACTCATATGTAAAGTTGTCAAATCAGTTAATAGATGATATTCAAGCTCTGTCTAGCACCATCCAGGATCTCCAGGACCAAATAGATTCTTTAGCTAAAATAGTTGTACAGAACAGGAGAGGCCTTAACTTACTTACTACAGACCAAGGAGACATTTGCTTAGTGTTACAAGAGAGATGCTGTTTCTATGCGAACAAATCTGGTATTGTTAAAGATATGATAACCCCTTTTGGAGTGCTTGGAATGACATTCTCCCTTACCTCCTTCCCTTGTTAGGGCCTTTGTGTATGCTCCTTTTAGTCGCCACTATAGGACCCTGTATCATAAATCACGCATCTTCATCACTGAGCAGATGCGGAGTACTAGGCTACTGAGGACTCAATATGAGCTCCTCCCTAAATGAGCCAAGGATTTGGCTCAAGTCACAACATCAGAGGGGAATGTAATGCTCAGACCATTGACTAACCAAATGCGCCACCATCTTGTTCTGTATGCGCCATTTTAAAATTAAGTTTCTGTTTCCTACTTAAGTTTCTGTTTCATAAGTTTCCTTTTCCCCGAACTGATGCTTTGCTTGCCACCCTCAATAACCAACCAACTTTCTCCCCGTGTTCTTACCACCCCGAATTCACCAATCATTGCTAGTCTCGTCCTCCCCATACCCACTATAAAGGTAACCACCCTTAGTTATTAGGCGCGCAGTCCCAGATCCATCAACAGAGACTGCATCGCCAGGCTTGGCAATAAAACTCCTTCACTCTTGATTGATTGGCTTTCATTTCTAAATCATCATTGCACCATTACAGTCAGCCCTTTTGTAATAGTAACTTCTTCGGGGAGGTGAGGCACAAAGAGTGCTGCCAGACAGCAAAAAGGATCCTCAGATCTGAGATCTTGGCAGTAACAGCAGGAAGAGTTTAGAGATCATCTAGTCAAATCATTTGTTTTACTGAAGAGAAAACAGAAACTCAGAAAGTTAAACACACTCAACCCAAGATGTAGCAGGAACTAAGTTTCCTGCTCAGTATCTGCCTCCCTTTCCTTCTCACCAACAAATCTTTGGATTTTGTTTACAGTGGCAATATTCTCAGGGTAAAATGATCACCTTGCCGGACTTCCTCACAGCAGGAGCTATAAAGGAAGGTCATTGGATGGGGTTTCCAGGAAAGGTTTTTTTAAAAAATGGCTTGGGTTCTGTGCCCTTTTGTCCTCCCCTTCCTCCCTACTGCTTGAAAATTTAGGCACGCCAGAATTCATCCTGTGTGGGAAAAACTTTTGGGGCAATATCCTTCGCCAGAAGTACTGATAATATTGGAAGGAAATCCATTCGTGGGTACTATGGACAGTCAGGATGAGAAGTGTCTAAGCTCTGTGTCCTAGAAGCATTGCTATCTTGACTAACCTCCTACAGAGCCCCATTTAAGAGAACCCAGCTTACTAACTGTTGCTGGTTGCTCTAGGAGGGTGTCAGCTAACAGAAGGCAAGAGTCCTGGAGAGACAGCAAAGTTCTGGCAGAAGGACTGTTCAGAAGGAGGTTTAGGAAGAAGCATGCAGGCAAAAAAGCATTTGAAATGTGCCTATGTGTCTGGGGTACTGGGCAAGAGAAGAAAAATTAGAAAACCACTCAAAGGAGAGGCAAAAAAGAAAAACCCCTGTGGCTCACTGAGCCTGGGAGATTCCTAGGTGTGTGTGGAATAGGCCACTTGCACACAGCACACTCCCCCAGGTCAAACCCTGGCAGTCCTGCCTAAGAAAAGAGGTTTCACTCCTGTAGTAAATTTTGCTCAAGTCTAATCTAATTACCTTTAGGATTTTTTTGTTTTCAATTAAAATGCAAGTCTTTAACGCTTTTCTCTTTTTCAAGCCAGAGACTGCCTAGAGCAGCGTGGAAGATGAGGACCCACTGGGGCCTTTTTGGCGGGAGCCAGGCTTGGCAGGTGTGGCCCGGAGCCCGTTCCGGCCGCAGCCCTGGGAAAGCTACAGAAACAGAATTACAGAATGCGAGAAGCTGCAGTTTCCCTCAATCAAGGAAAAAGATCAGAGACGCGAGTGCGTGGTGACTAAAGCTAAGAGCGCCTGGGAAACTTGCTGGCACGGAAGCTTTTTTGTTGTTCTTTAAGGGAAAGTCGAGCGTCCAGAGGATACTCCGATACTATCGACCTTACAGACGCGGGGCGTGTAAAATACAATCCTCCTATCCGTTCTCATCTCCGCAGCCCGGGCCGGGTCTTTGTTACCTATTGGGTTTCAGGAAGGCCGAGTGGAGAGCGGCGTCGCGCTTCCCGCCCCAGCGCCTTTGTTGCGGGGCTGCGCGGTCCCCGCCCCGCACCTCGAGCGCCCGCTGCTCCGCGCGTCCCGGGCCGCGGCCGCCGCTTTGTGCGCGTGGGCTCCGCGGGCGGCCACGGGGTGGAGCCTCTGCGCCCACCCGCCCCGCCCCGCCCCGCGCCGTGGGGTCGCAGCCGCGCGTCCCCGGCCGCACCGCCCGCGCGCCCCGCGCCCTCTGGCAGCTGCGCCCGCGCGGCGCTTGCCGACTCCGGCCGCGGAGGAAGGAACGGGAGGGCGCGAGCTCCATGCGCCGTCCCGGCGCCGCGGCCAGTGGCGTGTCCTGACCATGTCGGAGTGGGGGGACGGGAGCGAGTTCGGCTACATCATAGACTTGCTGGCCAAGAGCAAGGTGGGTGCTCGGGCCGTCCAGGCCCGGCGGGGGGACCTCGGCCCCGTGCCCCGGCCCGGCCGAGCGGCTGCGGCTCACGCATCGCCGCCTTTCTTCAGCGCGCGGCGTCACCGGAGCGAGCCGTGGGCGCTTTCGCGCGCGATCGGGGTCCGGCTGCGGTCGGGGTGCGCGCGGTCTTGCGTCCCCGAGGCTGCCCGGCGTGGGGACCTCGAGGGAACCTCGGGGTGCGGGCGGGGCGGGACGGCCCGGGAGGGGCGGGGTGGGTGCAGGAGCTGGACTTTCAGGTCCTTACCCACGACGGACTCGGATGGGGAAGGGGAGATGCTGGAGGAGACCTGTCAGCCGGCGCCTGTCCCCGCCTTCGGGCGGTCTTCCTCGCCGGGCAGGGCTGAGACGCTGTACGGGAGAAGCTGCGCGGGGAGACTCCCGCGTGGTTTGCAAGCAGGACTTCTCCGAAAGGCTGGGCTAGGGCAGCGGCGGGGAAAAAAGTAGAGAGCGTCTGCGTTTGCCTTCTGCTTCTGTGTCTTCAAAAACGAGAACCCACAGAGGAGATGGATGATTCTGCTGCCCTGGTGTGAGCCTTTGGAACCTCACCCTCACACCCCACGAATTCCAACGCAGTGGATACAGAGCGTGGAGGAATTTTAGCTTCACACCAGACAATCCTGTGGCTCCCGGCCTGAAGAGTCTCCAAGTGACCCAACAGAAATTCTCCTGTTCTGCCAGGTGTGGTGGTGCACCCGCGTAATCTAAGCACTTGGATGTGAGGCAGGAGGATCACAAGGAGTTCGAGCCCAGTCTGAGCTACATGGTGAGTTCAAGACCACCCTGAACTACACAGCAATGACCTGTTGAAAGAAAGTCTCATTCATCTGAAGTAGAATACTCATTGACATTTGTAAGTTGGGGCCTGTACCACAAGCCTCCCCTACTGGTCACAGCATGGGCTAAAGGTTCAAATGGGAAACATTGAGTCCTTTCTTATTAGAAGTAGCTCCATTGTGTACCTCAGAGGGCCTCTTGTTCTTCCTCCTCCTTCGGATGGACTCTGGCCAGTACCTCCAACCTCTTCATAGGTCCAAGCGGTTGCCTCTTGAGCACCTCAGGATCTGGAGCTCTCCTTTCTTTCGAAATGGGACCTAAAAAACAGAGTTGACACCCACCAAACAGCCACTCAGACCTCTAGCAGGAAAGACGAACAGCAAGACCCCAGCTGCTCACCTTTAAGGAGAGCCGGGCTCTACAGGGTGTTTATTTGGGAGCTGGTGGTATTGGTGGTGCCTTTTGTTGATTTCACAAGGGATGGAAATCAGTTGGCGAGGTTGGCTATGCTTTCTTACAGTTGCCTCCAAGCCTAGAAAATCTGCTGGAACCCTTCTGAGGTGGAACATCTCAGGTGACTGAACCAGAGAGGAAGGGCAAACCATTGGTGCATCTTGGGACTCCTTAAAGTCAGATAAACAAAAACATCTCAAGACCTTAAAATATCCCTTACAATATGCTTAGAAATGAAAAACAAAAAATCACCCTTCAGCTTTCTACATGTATTGTTCAGCCTCTCACTCTTGACTAGTCAGTTTGTCTAGGCCTCAGCAGGGGCCTTGCAGCTGGCCTGAGCATTCTCCCGACCTCCACAGGTGAAAATGTCAAGTGTTCCTGGGAAATCTCTGAGGCAGGAACACAGGCTCCCCGTGAAGAACACAGGGCAACTCCTTCTACTGTTTTTTAGGATGGGAGGAGGTGCTGGTGGTCAGGAAGAGCCTCCTAAAGGTTTCAGCTCAAGCTCACTACCTGCCTCTCCTTGTCTCTCCACAATTCCATTTAAAACTTCCATTTTGTTTACAGTTGTACTGGCTTTGAGCACTTCGTACTGGCTGAGAACAGCTGACCTTTGAGACTGTCTTGCTTTCTTTCCCTGTGAGGAGTTAGGTTGCACTTTGCAGTTGAGATTTGTAACGTAATGAATAATGTGAAACTGGTATGAGGGTAGAAATAGTGTAGAAGCCCAGAAGACAGTAACACGTCAGCTTCTCCTTGCCCCACCAAAGATAGTGCCAGTGAGACCACCATCAATATAGTTTCTTTCACTTTTTTTCCAGCTGTTTCATTTTTGTAAGACTTCTCAAGTCTCTATGTAACTTTTTGTGGATTTGTTTTGTTTTGAGAGAGAGGGTCTCACTATGCAATTTAGGCTGGCCTGGAACTCACTATGTACCCCAGATTGGCCTCAAACTCACAGTGATCTTCTTGCCTTAGCCTCCCAAGTGCTGGGATTATAGGCACGCACCACCACTCCCAGCCATAAGTTACTTTAAAATATATGGCCATATTTTAATCCACGAGTACATGCTTTTTTTTTTTTTTTGTCTTTTTTGAGCAGGATGTCGCTATGCACTTCAGGCTGGCCTTGAAATCACTTTTAGCCCAAGCTGGTCTCAAACTTGAAACAATACCTCTGCCTCAGCCCCGAGTGTTGGAATTACAGGAACACGCCTCCACTCCTGGCTTGAGTACATGCTTCTTGCAAAATATTCAAACATTTTAGGTTTTACAGAGTAAGCAGAAGTTTGTTTCCACCTCTAATCCACTGCCCGCTCCTTTGGCAGCTGGTTCTGGGTCTATTTCTGATGAGATGGGGCATGTTCAAGGTGGTACAGCCATAGATTCTGTGTCTATTTAAAATTACATTAGCTTACTGTGTGTTCTCTGATGTGGGAAGTGAGCCTTTTGTCTTTGGGTAACTTAAAACGCACATGCCACACTTGATCAGCTTATTTTACTCTATTGTAAAAGCAGCTTGCTTTAATATTTAAAATTCACAGTGATCTCTAACACTGTGGGCTTTCTGCTCATCAAAAAATACTCTATAAACACACAATAGTTATAAATCTCAAGAGTCTTAAAAATCAATATAAATGTATTTCCTTGTCTTTTGCTATCACCAAAACCTTTGCCATTTCTGGAAGATTTTTTTTAGCATATGTGCTGCTGAAGTAAGCACTGGAAGCTGTTTCTGTTTCTTGTGCAACTCTTACCTTTGGACTAAAAGATTTTCATAACTGTGGTCAACATCTAGCACTATTCAAGGCAATATTTTCAAACTCTTCTGATGTTCTGGAAATATGTGCTTCATTAATTTTTGATCTTCATAAATCTCTTTGGATGACCATGTACTCCTCTAGAATAACATAAGGAAGTTTTGATGGCAAGAAACAGAACTTAAGTTTAATATGCTTCTGTATTTCCAACTTTGTCGATTCCTATTTGTGTAAAATATTCAGATTACCCATGGTTTATAGTTAGTCTTCAGGTATATTCAGGGAGCACAACAGTTTGAGCAAAATAAAAGGGGTCTTGGAAAGCTTGCATTTAATTCTGATAAATAGGCCATAGGTGATTTTTATTTTAACTTTGAGTATCTTTGAGACATAAAAAATTCAAGAATTTTTAGAAACACAAAATCAATGCTAAAACAAGAAGACACAATGCTAAATTAGGTTTAGAAAATCTGTCAGTCAAGCCTAATGTAAAGACTTCCACAACTCCTAGGATCAAAACAAAAATACCACTCCATGATCCGTTTCAAACAACTGACTAGGGCCGGGCTTGGTGGCCCATTCCTGTAATGCCAGCACTCAAATGGCTGAGGCAAGAGGATCACCTTGAGTTTAAAGCCAGCCTGGGCTACATAGAGAGTTCAATGCCAGCCTGAACTACACAGCGAGCCCGTGTCTAAAAAACTAAAAATAAAAAAGAGAGACACAGAAAGAGATAGTTGCCCACATAGCTGAAATCTACTGTTAGGTGATACTGCTAAGGTGTGCCTATTGCAAAGTATTCTGTAAAATGTTTTTGTACATTAGATTCCAGTGAAATGTATATGCTGGGGGGGGGCAGGGAGATTTAGATTTTTGCAATATTATTTGAAAATAGTTAATTTGTAAATATAACATTTCTTTTTTGCTACATTGTTCTAAAGATAATTTGAAAAAAGTATCTTCTCTTTGTAAAAGAGTTAATCAGGTTGGGCGTGGTGGCACACATAGTACTTGGGAGGTTGATACTAAAGGATTGCTGTGAGTTCAAGGCCAGCCTGAACTACATAGCAAGACCCTATCTGAAAAAAAAAAATAAATAAAAAAAGAATGAGTCAGATACTTTATGAAATTGTAAATTATATGTTTTATACTTCCCTGTGGCCAGTGCATAAAAATCCTAGTTTTCATTCTGGTTATCTAGTATCTAGCCATATAATTGTGAATATATTATATAAACTTCAGGTGGAGGATAAGGAGAGTGCAGTAGTTACATGTTCTCTCTGAGGTGAATTACATCTGTTTTACAGGTTATCGTAAGAATTAAATGAAGTCATGACTTTATAGTTACTGGGCATTTCATAAATAAAAGCTATTACCATTAACTATTATGACAACAGAGTTAGGTACTGAGATATGTTACAGCCAAGCTATGTGTGGCAGGATTTCCAGATAAAATGGTGAATTTGAATTTCAGACAAAGAAACAATTTTAGTACAAGTATGCCTCATGTGATATTGGGGACATACTTACACTAAGTACATATTTTCATTGTTTATCTGAAATTCAAATTTAACTGGATGTGCTTTGGTTTTTATTTGCTAATGCTAGCAACCCTAAGCGTGTGTGGGGAGGATGTAATGAGGAATCAAGGGTGGTCAAAGGGGACCTTCTAGATTACTTCAAAATATTACCAATGTTGTTGGCTTCTGGTAGACCAGCAGACCACTTTGCTCACCACTTAGCCACTACACTCCTGCCCTCAATGGGCAAAAGAAATCTGCTGGATCAGCTTGTGTTTCTTTCATCTTTCCCATTTCAAGTTGTCATCTTGGTGCTGCTGCTGTTCAGTAGATAAATGCCTACTGAAATTTAACTTAAGCAAATAAAAGCATAAGTGGTTGGAGAGATAAGACTTACAAAACATCAAACATTAGTGTATGAAATGAGAGTATGTAATTGTGTTAAACAGAGCAGTGAGACACTAAGTGCTAAAGGATTACAGAGTAAGGAGAGATAATCAATGAAAACTAGACTATTGAGGGAGGCTGCACCACTGTAGCTCGAAAGATGAAGAGGGTTTGGCCAGGTAGTGGAAATCTGAACTTCCTGGCGCTCTGGACACTGCTTGACTTTGTTCCCATAGAAACACTTTATGACTGGTAAGCTTGGCCTGTCAGAGACTTTGGTCAATTATTAATAGGCACTGCCGTTCATTGTCACTTCATCTCAAACTTCCTGATACCCAACAGTTTGGATAGTCTGGTCAGTGTACCCCAAAATCCTGGAATTTACTTCTGTTATGGTTACTTTTATCTTGTTGTTGAGATAAAATACCCAACACCCAAAGTGAAGGAAGGAAAGGTTTATTTAGCTCACAATTTGTGGAAGTTTCAGTCCATAATCAGCTGGCTCCAAGGCCATGGCATGGCAAGGAGACAACAATTCAAGGTGGCAGAAGACAGCAAAGCAACAAGAGTAAAAGGGCAAGAGCGTGAGAGAAAACTCTGTCCCTCATATTGTATGTAGGGTACCCATCCTAGGGTGGATGTAGCATTCACACCCATAAGTTTCACATATTGGCCTTTCAGGAGTATACTGCCTGGCCTCCCAAGCCTTCTGAAATCTAGGTGGCCTTCTTAACCTCATAACTCTTGCATTCTGTATATGTCTAAAACCAGTGCCATGTGGATGATGCCACAGTCTGCTGCCAGCTGGAGGAGCCAGGCTTTCTTCTCTCTCGACTATAGGGGCCAAGTATATAGATTGATGAGCATTGTGAGTCTCATTCTGTGGAACAGATTCTCTGTGCTGCCACCATTCTGGAACCTGGTATGGCCACTGCCATTCTGGAACATGGCATTCTATGGCTTTCTTCTCAAAGAAAGAGTCTTTTTACTTTGCAGTTTTGAGGCTGCAAAGGGTGGAGATTTGCTGCTTCTTGTGATGCCCTCATCTTTTGTATTTTCTGGTTCCTTCCCAGAAATGAGATCTTCTCAATTCTGTCTTTGTACTCCACTGAATGGAGCTTCCATTCTGTCCAACATTATGTTTTAAATCATTCTGCTGGACTCTTTGCTCTTGATTCTCAACATAAATCTGGCTAAAAGCCCCTAGCAGCCATGCCATTGCCTCAACTGCCTTGAATTGTCTACTGCCAGATTAATTAGTCCACTGGCCTTAATGTTAGTCTCAGGCAAAATCTCTGGATGTGAACAAATTTTTTTTTTGCCAAGGCATAACATAACACCATCTTGAGTCCAACAATGCCAATGCAGTCCTTCCCAGCAAAAGCTTTAGCTTGGCTTTTACCTGCCAGATTTCTGTCAGCTTTCTAGTTTTCTGAGCTCTGACCAGGATTTCCCATACAGAAAAGTCTAAGACATTTCAGGAAACATCTCAGAACCTTTCCAAAATCTTCCCACAAGCCATTCCCAAAGGCTTTTGAACCACATGGTCAGGTGTAGTTACAGTATTGACCCAACTTCTGATACCAAATTGTCTTACTTACTTTTTTCTTGATGAGACAAAATACCTGACACCCATGATTAAGGAAGGAAAGCTTTATTTATCTCAAAGTTTGTATAGTTTTCAGTCTATAATCAGCTGGCTCCAAGGCAGGGTGGCATGGCAGAAAAGCAATAGTTCAAGGTGGCAGAAGACAGCAAACGGAACAAGAACAAAAGTGGAGGAGTGCAAGAGAAAACTCTTTCTGTCCCTTACATTGTATGTAGGTTACTCACCCTAGGGTGGGTGTAGCATTCACACCCATACTCCCAAACAATGAATTAATCATAAACTAGATTCAGTTGCCCCCCACAAAGCACCCCCCATGACTGCATGAGGCTTTGGTGGGATGTCCAGACACAAACATAGCAACTTCATTTTCGTCTTATTTTCTAGGAGCTCTTAAATCTAGGAGCACTCTTGATTTTTATGTCCAAGGTTGCTGCATGACCAGGGGTTCCAAACAAGGGGTAAATTTTAGGGATGCCATATCACTTCATTTTTACTTCTTATTCAGGATATAGTAGCACAGTGATACCTTGCCGGTCTAGTCTTAGACTGAACAGGGTTAAGAGCCAGCAATGTCACACAGTACTAATTGAAATGTGCAGCATGGTTACTAGTACCTGACCTAGCTTAGAATGTCACCCCTTTTTGGGTAATGGACTTGATATAGTTGACCAGGTCAGCTTCAGGAGTAGTAGTTTATATTTTAGATATGATATAATGAATATATAATAAGCTTCTGTTTTACAAAACTTGAACTGTGTGTGTTTGGAGATGGGGCTGTTGACTTTTTGGACTTCACGAAGTAGATGTAAGAAGCCTCAAGCCCCTGGGAAAGAAGAGTGATTAAGTGAGCTGGGGATGTGGCTTAGTTGTAGAACACTTCTGTAACATACACAAGGCCCTAGGTTTGATCCCCAGGACTGAAAAATCAAACAAAAAAATCAATAGAAGGACAATTAAATAACACTGACAAGTGCAAAATATCACATTGAAGGCAAGAGTGTTGAAGGTCTGTGGACTCATGGGGGTGGGAACAGTAATAGGAATAGATTAGGCTTCCTTGTTTTGAATTTTGATCCAGATTTAAAAAAGAAACGATTTTGAAAAAAGGTGTTGTGACATTCCAAACTAGGAAAGTGCCAAGGGATGACATATGTACAATAGGAGAATGAAGAATTTTTTCCCCCAGCACTGTCCCTCATGCAAATAGAGCCTTAGACAGTACTACCAAAACAGCAAGTCATCTGCAGATCTGTGTGTTTCCCTGCAAATCAACTGTTGTTGCAAATGAGGTGTGCAGAGTAGAGACTCCAGGTGTGGAGAATTAGCTGGGAGGATAAGAAAGAACAGAATCTAAGAAGAAAAGTATGATTTGAAGGCTGGCTGAAAGAAGACAGGGAAAAAAAGGAGGAGTTAACAAAAAACCCACACAAGACTTAACTGAATGACTGGGAAGGGTCTTGGGACTTTTCATAGGTGGGAAAGTTGGATGTACCAGTGATCAGAGAGAGAAGCTGAAAGCATTGCAGGCAAGCAAGTGGAACAGAAATGACTAGTGAACAGGGAAGAAACAGTTTAAAATGGTATTTTTCATATTTGCTGTCATTTTACCAGTATACTGTATTCCTCCCCCTTTTTGCTTTTAAAAGCTTATGGGTGAATTAGGGTTTTTATATAAAATGTTTTAAAAGTAAAGCATGCAAACAGCATAATGTGAATGGAAAAGACATGGATACCTGACTTCCATCCCCTTACTTTTTTATTTTTGCCAGTACTGGGGATTAAACCCAACCTCCTGCATGATAGGCAATCACTCTACCACCCAGTTACCTCCCCAGAGAAATCCCTTCCTTCCCTACAATACTGTTAATCACTTTTTAAATTTTGCTCTATCCAGAGACATTTGTATCTTTGTCTTTACAAGTATACAGGAGATGATCAAATGTCCTTGAGGTGTTATCGAAAAGGATGGTGTGGCTGCCCTGTGCCATCCTTCTGGAAAGCAGGCTCTTAAAAAGCATGACGGTGTATCCTCATCTATCTTATTCATGGGATCTGGCCCCATGCAGCTTCTGGCTCTTCCTCAAAGTCAAAATGGCCATGAAAGGTAAACGTTTTGAGCTGATTCAGGACAAGACAGCTACAGCAGAGCAGTAAGAGACACTTATGAAAGAGGACTTCTAGAACTGCTTCAGAAAGTGGAGGAACAATGGATGTTCAAAATGAAGGGGAATATTTAGAGGGGCTTAATAGCAATGAATCTTTTATTGTAATAATTTTTTAAAAATTTAAAGGTTCACTGTATTTTTGCTCACCCCATATACAACTGCATGGAATTTTATGTTTTTTGTCAGAGTAGCAGCACACAGATTCCATATGTTTTATACTTTTGGAACACTGTATTTTAAGCATTGTTTCTCATTAGTACATTAATTCTAACTGCTGCATAATATTCCTTGGTAAAGATGTACTTTATGGGAGCTATTTAGTTACACATCCCTAATATCTGTGTAAATGCTTCTGTGCACACATGCACAAATGCAAATATTAGAGTTGTAAAATTTCCTTTGAAACACATGCAAATGTTAGAGTAGCAACATTGTGAAATTTCCCTTCAAATAGGCTACACCATATACTCGGCTATAGTATTGCAAAAAAAAAAAGCTTCAAAGTGTCTAGTTACTCACATTTTTGCCAAGTTAACTTATTTTTTAATCAAGAAGAAAATATCTCAAGGAAGTTCAGTTTGTACAAAGCAAGACCTTTAAAATTTATTTCCACCTAAATATTGTCTATTATCTTTAGCTCATGTTACAAAACCTTTAATCCCCTTCTCTCTGTGAGCTAAGAAGTTTTAGATCAAAGCGCCATCCAGGTGTGCTGATGTGAAATTTCTGCTGGTGAGCAATTATTTAACCCAAAGTCCAGTATCAAAAACAAAGAGATCTCTAATGTTTTTCAGCATTTGAGCCTTTAGATAACTTGGCATACGAGGTTGGGCATGATTTAGGTAGCCCAAATTATTTAGACATTTGTTGTTTTCCTCATTTTCCCCTAAGCTTCTACAGCACCTATGGGAGGAACGCTTTCCAGGTCCAGCTTCTGCGGTAGGGAGTCCAGATTGGAAGCGCCCAGTCACCTCCCGGCGAAGGGATTGTCCTCTCAGTCTGTGAGTTGACAGATTCTATTAAAGACCAATCTTGATCCCTGACTTGTTCTCAGTTCCGCACGGCTGCCGTCGCTGAGCCTCAGGATCGAAGAGGCCGCGGCCCGGGGGTGCCGCAGGACCCCTCGGGCGTCGCGCCCCACGCCCGCCCTGGGCGCCTCCGCCTAACGCCCGCCCGGCTCCTGTGATCCGCGGGGCGGCGGCGCTCGCTGGCGGAAGCAGGGCGCGCTGGGGAACCCGCTTACCGCGCCGCCGCCCCGCAGACGCCACCCTTGCGGGATCCAGGACCCGAGCCCCCCGAGCCCCGGGTGGGCCGTCGCCGCGTGACTGCCGGGCGGGGATCCGAAGAGCGCGGTGCGGTGCGGTCAGAGGACCTGCGGGCCACGCGGGACGTGCAGTTCCCCAGCTGAGTCACGCCGCAGAGCACTGCGAAGAGTGGGCGCGGCCGCCGCGACTGGTGACACTCGAGCCACACACACACACCCGGAGCCGCCCTCGGCCTCCACCCTGAGGCCTTCAGCCGCCACCCGGGTGGGCGGATGGCGGGCGAGCGGGGCGTAGGGCGGAGGCCAGAACGCGGGCCCCACCACGCCGACCCCAGCGCGCCGCAGCGCGGAGCCACAACCCCACCGGGCCGTCTGAACACCCGCAGCCCCGCCCCGAGCCCCGCCCCTTTGTGCGGCGGGCGCCGTTGCCCGGGCGACAGCGCCGCCCCGCCCCGCCCCACCCCGCCCCGCTCTCGGCTGGGTCCGCCGCCCAGCCGCAGTCCGCAAGAGCCGCAGCCGCAGCCGGCCGCGGGGCGGGGTTCCCGGGGCGTCGCAGGGAGCGAAGCTTCGCGCCTGTGCTTTCGCTCGCCCCGGCTTGTCCGTTTCCGCGTCGGTCCGCTGGCGCACCAGCTGGCCCTCGGCCCCGAGCCCAGGCTCCTCTGCAGCCGCCGCCACAGGGCTCCGCCCACCAGACCTGCCCACCGGACCCCGCCGTTGATGACACCCGGCGGGGTTCGCCATGGAAGGGGACACCGCAGAGCCGGCGGTGAGTGGCTCGGACTCGCGCCCCTTGGCCCCTGGGGGGCGCCCTGCACCCGAGCCGCCGGGGCGTCGCGGGCTCGGGGGGCGCCGGGCTCGGGGCGCGCGCCCCTTTGTCTGCCGGCGTCGCGGGCGCTCGGTCGGAGGCTGCCGGGGCGGGGCGCAGCGCAGCGACCCCGAAGTTTCCGGGGACCCCTGCGGAGGCCGTGGAGCAGTGAGCCCCCACAGCACATTTCTTTCAGTTGTTTCCTCTCCGTGGGTATAAAATGAACGCGTTTTTATTTTGTGTAAGAATTATTTTGATATCCATCGTGATGAAAAAGCTGAATTCACAACATTATTACTTCACGTGCAAGAAAAATGGAAGTAATTTTAGGTCTTCCAGTGGAGGCTCAACCCTTAACCGGTGGCATGATTTTATGGGGTGCGAGCATCTATTTTGGCCTTTCAGATAGTATTTTCCTTTGAATTACCGTCGAGCTCTGGAATGAGACAAAACATGAATAATATGCTGCATTCCTCGGTGCGAATTGTGAGGTGTGGTTATCTTATTTCCTTAAGATCGTGACATGATGTGGACTTTGTGAAGTATTGAATGATGCAGCATAACGCCCTTCATTGAAAGGTTCATTCTACCCAGGGTAAAGCCAGTGGGCTGTAGAGGGTGGCACTGTGTGTCCGTTTATAGGGACTGAAGTTAGCAAACATTTTTGTTTCATTTAATTAAGTGAATTAAATTTGAGCTATTGTGTATTTCTGGAGTTGAAATGAGTGTATGTACAAGATTAAGAGTACTTTAATGCTACACTGCCATTAAAATTGTGGATATGCCTGCAACAGATTCATTAGAAATTTGAGATACGTGAAACAAATACTTAGGGAAAAAGGAAAACGGAGTGAAGTCATTTAAACCTTACTAATTACAAGAATCTAAATATTTTCATTTGTCATAAACTTTGAAGCACTCAGTGACTTCCTGGGCTACATCCTTTTAAGCCTAAAATGCTTTTATGATGACTGCTTGACATGCAGCATGAGAACCTCAAGCACTTTAGCTGCATTATAGTTGCAACGTGAAAATGGTCACGTTTAAATAGAGAACTGCTGTTAGTTCAGCTTGTAAATAGATTCAGACGGGACACCACGAACCCACTGGCGAGCCGAGTTAATCCACCGAGTAGGAATAGACTATTCTTAGTGCTTGCTATATTAAGAATTTTTACTTATATCCTTTATTTTGAGTCAATACCACTGCACATATGAGGTGCTGTGTGACATTCCAGTGCATACTATATCGAGATAATTAGTGCATTTCTCATTTCTAACATTTATTGCTTCTTTGTTTTGAGAACATTCACAGTCCTCTAGGAGCATTTTGAAATAGACATATGTCAACCTTGCTGTGCTTGGAACATGAGAAGTTACTCCTCTTCCTCACCTGCACTCCTGTATTCGCTCATTGTCCTCTCTGCTCCTTCCCTCTTGTACTTTCTAGGCTCTGGTAATCCTACCTGTGCTTTTATGAGAATATTCTAATCTTTGTATTGAGACAAATTTTTTGAATTGCATTGAAGTCTAAATCAGTGTATTATTCTTGATGGTTTGAATGACTTTACTTTTCAATAATTTGGGGTCCCAAATAGTTTAAGCCAGCATTTTTCTTGCACTTTTTTTGTTTTTCTTTTTCATTTGTTTAGTCTCATGCTTTGTTCTCAGGTCTAAACTATCAATGTTAAAGGGAAGTTGATGGTGATAATATTTCAGAGTTGAAGGAAAGTTCGGATTTTAAAAAAGTCTATTTCTTAATTCGCTTTGGAAAGATAAAACACATGTACAAGAGGGTAAGCGTGGCTGACATATGTACCCAGTAAGAGGTTTTGTTTTTATTGGGGATCACACTCAAGACCTCACACTTGCCAGGCAGGTGCTTATACTGCTGAGCTAAATCCTTGCCCTCCCAGTAGGAGGTTTTGACTAGGTTTTTTTTTTTTTTTTCCCCATTTGCAGGTGACTATTAAGAATATTGAGAGAGAGCTCATTTGCCCAGCCTGCAAGGAGCTGTTCACACACCCGTTGATTCTCCCTTGTCAACACAGCATCTGTCATAAATGCGTGAAAGAACTCTTACTGACTCTCGATGATGCCTTCAACGATGTGGGGTCAGACAACTCCAATCAGAGCAGCCCTCGACTTCGACTTTCCTCTCCTAGCATGGATAAAATTGATAGAATTAACAGACCAGGTAGGTAGCAGAAGGACTTTGAGGCGGGAGAGCTTAGAGATACATGTCCAGTTGTAATCGTGGAAGGAAAAGCTATTTTTTGTCATTTCCAATGTTAATTTTTCAGGCAAATATGGTTACATAGTGTTCCCCTACTTTAAATGTCAAAATGAAATCATCTTGTTACCTTTTAACATCTACTCAGAGTGGACGTTAAACACTGAGCATCGATTTTGTGCTAGTCTTCAACTATGCCTGTAATTTTGAAAATGTTCGAAACCCTTTGCAATAAAAATAATGGACGACTACAATACTAGGAAAAATCCACACGCACTATAGCATCACGAAAGTAAACACTGCAGGTTAGGATGGCTGATCCTAGAAAAAACATTTTTTTAAGCGATCCTAGAAAAAGTTTTAGACAAATTATTTGATGTCATTCTTCCTGATAATTTAAATTTTTACCCATTTTAAGTCCAATTTTAAAAATAAGGATTTTAACTAGGTGTGGTGGCATGCATGACTATAATTCCAGCACTTTGAGAGGCTGAGGCAGGAGGATTTCAGCTTCAAGCCCATATAGGTGATTTAGAGACCTAGTCTCAAAATAAATAAAAAAGGGGTGGGGATGTAGCTTACTGCAAAGATCCTGGGTTTAATCCCCAGTCTCCCAGAAGGATTTTGAACATCATGAATCAGCAGAACTATGTAATAAGGTACACAAGTCAGTGTAATTTCATGTATAGCAAGTACATAGATCTTTTATTATGTGACCAATGTTTAAATTACGTCCCATTGAGATAGTGTTACCTTTTTTCTGTACAGCTATTGTAGGATTAATGTAGATCAGAACTGATTTAGTATCACTGGAGTTGCTGAAATCCTTAGTATAAAAGTCAGAAGTGAAGACCAAAGTGGGTGGAAGACCCTGGGCTCATGCGAAGCATGCCCTGTGTGTAGAGGACTGTATGAGTGGCCAGAAGTCCAGATTTTCAGAGCTTCCACTCTGCCTACTTGGAGCTCCAGGGTATGTGTTTGTTTGTTTACCTGTTTGTTTGTTTTTTAGAGATATAGTCTCACTATGTAGTTCAGGCTGGCCTTGAACTCAGCAGTCCTCCTGCCTAAGCCTCCTAAGTGCTGGGATTACAGCTGTGCACCACCATGCCCAGCTTTAACTCTGAGGTTTCAAGTTTAATTTATTTATTTTTTGTCTAGATTGTCAATTTATTGCTTTTATAATATCAGAATAACTTCTTAATCTTGGCAGTTTTTTTCAGAAAAGAGTCTCTTTCTAAGTTGCATTTTTAACCATGTCATTTTAGGTTTTTTGTTTGTTTGTGTGTTTAGTTTTGGTTTTTTTTTTTTTTTTTGGTCCACCATCTATACAGTTTCCATGGATAGTATTTCTGGGCTTCAGTGCTTCATCAGAGAATTAATAAGAGTAATTTGTTTTAAGAGTTTTACTATGTTATTTTAAAAATGTGTTTTTATTTAAGCATTAGTCACTAATTACGTGATGGATATTTTGCACACCATAAAAATTACATGTTCTTACCAAGCAAAAGTATATCAGGCAGATTGCAGGCAGATGGGGAGCCCAAGGGCAGAGAGCACTGTGCTCTTTATGAGGTCATCACCGTGAGGCGTTTCTCACTGTGGTCATGGAGGAGAGGAAGCAAGACCAGTCATCCTACCAGAGAACACTTGATGTTCCTGTGGTAACTCTTTGACTAACTGGGGATCCCTGCTTGATTGACCAAAGAAAATTTACTTTTTGTATATTAATATTCAGAACATACAATCAAGTGGAGTAGTATTTCCACCTGTACTCACATATTTGGTCAAACCTGTTTTTTTATGTAGGTTTTTAATCTTCAGATTTGGCTACTTTAGTATGCGATTTATACAAAATGTGAAAAGAACTAAGGAACAGACCTAGCACAGTCCTCCGTAGGTGCTGAATGCTTATTTGTTGAATGACGAGTCTCTGCGACACAACTTATATAGAAAGAGCTTGCCATGATGACTTTGTTCAATAATAGTGACTTTTTTGGAGAACAAGAGCTCCCCACCATTCATGTCGCTGTCTACGTTAGAAATAAAATCACTGAGCTGGTCACTTCCTTCTTTAGGAAGAACTATGTGACGTTAGATGATGGCCTGCTGGGAGATAGACTAGTAAAGAGTTTCAGAACTTTTCTGTGAAGCACAGTGACAGGAGAAAAGAACATTTAACTCAGAGAAGGATGACTTCAAAACGATTGTAGTCCTGTGGGTGAGGAGTGTACTGGCTATCTTTAGCAGAGGTTCTGGATCAATGAATAGATGGAACAGGAAGGCATATTTTTAACTTGGTGTAAGAGAAAACAAACACAAACCTCCAAAGGTTGCCCAGAAATAAAGTGGGCTGCTCAATCATATCAGATTCCTGTTCCTAGAAGTGTTTAAATCCAGTGTCAGATGTAGATACTGCAGGGGCCAAAAAGGTATATAACTGAAGCAAGACCTAGGTGTACTGAATAGGAAACTCTCTTGTTTTGCTTCTTTTGTGAAATACCTGTGAGTGGTTTTTTTCCCTCTTTGGTGTAATAGAGAGACAGATATTTTCGCGTTAGCTCAGCTGCTATAAAAACCAGCAGTACAAGTGTCGGCAGCCATCTGACTGTAGGCCTCCCTGGTGGAAGCAGCTTGGGATTGTGGAGACTAGAAGTGCGCAGAAGCTACTTAGCACCGATCTTAGCTCCTTTCTCACGGGTGAGACACAATGCCCAACTCCCACAACTGTTAAGGGGGAGAGGTTTATTTGAGCTCACAGTTTGTGGAGGTTTCTGTCTGTAGTCATTCGTTCTAAGGCAGGTGGTATGGCAGAGGAAAAGGAGCTCATAACATGTCAGAGAAGGAACACAGAGAGAAAGAGATCGAGATGATAGATCAAGGAGTAGAGAAGAGAGAGACCCAGGTGACCCCCCCCCCTGCCGTGGCCTGCCTCTTCTGACCAGATCCCAGCTCCTAACATCAAGTCTCCTGTAAGACCCATCATCCAAAAGCAGCTATGAGTAAGTGAGCCTCTGGGGGGACATCTAGATATATAAACCATAACAGCACTGATGGGTTTCCTGGGGTCCAGTGACTTAGATTATTGACACAGGCTCTGTCCCAGTGCAGTTTTGGCTCTCACTGACCCACTTTTTGACCATCCGTGTTTGCAGTCTTTATTTAAAGAATGGGTGGGTTGTGTGTAAAAGACGGCAGATTTCTACTCTAGGTGGAGAGTCGAGCTAGTGGTTCTGTCATCTTCTATACTTTTTTTTTTTTTGGTCATTTTGAAACAGGGTCTCCCTATGTAGTTCAGGATGTCTTTGAACTCACTTTGCAACCCAAGCAGGGTTTGAACTCAAGGCAATCCTCCTGCCTCAGCCTTCTGAGTGCTGGGATTACAGACATGCAGCACCCTGCCTGCTGTCTGTCATTCTCTACATCTTCTCCAGCACACTAGTTCTGTGCCTTACTGAATACCAGCTGCATTCATTTATTCATTAAACAAATGCTTGAGTGTCCACTGGTTATTAGACATGGCTAAATATTTAAGAGTTAAGAATAGGATAGATTTGCCATTCTCGTTTTTTTCTTCCCCTTTTTTGTGGTGTTGGGGTTGACCATAGGCCTTACGCATGCAAAGCATGTGCTCTACCACTGAGCTCTATCCCCAGCCCTGACCTTTCCTTTGTAAAAAAGCATGTAATAGCCTAGCATTTTAGATGTTTTACTGCTGAGCTAGTCTCAGCTTCCATATCTTAGCATTGTGAAAAGCCTCGTAAGAGGTTGCAGAAACGCAGTCCTTCATCAAGGACACACACAAAGCAAGTTCACAGGTAAAGTTAGAGCATTTGGCAGGGATGGTGCCCCATACATGGTGACCACTCCTAATGTAAATTTTAATATTATTCTTCACGTACTTACCAGTTTTAAACTAAAAATTTGTTGTCCTGTAATATTACTTAACCCTCCATTTAGTGTGCATTTGTTTGTAATTTTTTGGTTAGATTTACAGATGTGTAATATCCCCTTACCCCCTGCTTCTTTTCTGATAAACGATTTTTTTAAAAACTCAGTTAGATAGACATGCTTGGGAAGGAAACCAGGAACCCTGTTATAGGAATTGGAATGAGAAGGAGAGAGTTCTAAAAATTAAGTTTAATAATTTAGAAGGTAAAGCTTAATAAAGGATTATACTTGAACTGTCCAGAACAGTAACCACTAGCCATTGACAGCCATTGATTACCTGAAATGTGAGTGATCTGAATTAAGATGTGCTGTAAGTGTAAATGCATCCTGAATTTCGAAGACCTAGGATAAGAAGACTATAAAATATTTACTGATTACATCTTGAAATTATAGTATTTTGAGTATAGTGGGTTAAATGACATGTTATCAAAATTAATCACACTTGTTCCATAACTTTTTATGTGGCTTCTGGAAAATTTAAAATTACTTTATATTTTGGGCTCATGTATTTTATTTGGATAATGTTGCCTTAGCCAGTCAACAGATTTTTTTTTTTTTTAAATAAAGAGTACCTTGAAAGGACAGTGACAATAGTAAATTATGTAAAAATAAAAGATTATTTCATTCTTCTGAGCATAATACATGCAAACTTTCCCTCTAATTTGTAGTTTCCTGTGGTCAGAGAAAAAGATACCATTTCAATTCCATTTATTTACTATTTTCAGGTCAGTAAAAAGTGAAAATAAAAAGTCTAAAGATACTTGATTTTACTTTTATTTACTATAGTTACCAGAAATTTGATTATTTAAAAGCAAATCCTTAGGACAAAAAAATGAGTCTCTTAAATACTATATCAACAATGATGAATTCTGAATTTTAACATGATGACTTGAATATTTTGTACTGCCAGCTTCATAAACACCATGTGTACTGAGAAAAACACATTTTTATGGTTAATTCAATACTAGAACTATGTGCAGGACACAGTTACTGCTTTATCTTTTGTTAAGAAGTTGTGAATCTTCTTGTTAGAATGAAATTCTAAATCCAGCTTTCTGTTTATTGTTCACAGCTTCACAGCGGAGATCTTTGGGGTGGAGAGGTAGATGCTTTGTTGCTTTTGTGGCCGCAGCCAGCATAGTGTTAGATTTAAACGAGATTTAAATCTCGTGTATGTATGTGTAAGATTCTTTAAAATCAGTGGTCAAGTCCTCAAACTTATATAGAAAGTTAACAGATTGGACTGATGTGACTTAAAGGTCAACAGGACTAAATTTCTAAGCAAGGGGAGACACAGATTATTAATACTTGTATTTGCTCACTGTATATTGCAGGACATTTCTAAAGAAAATGACACATGCTCTTTTTGATTTTTTGAGATACGGTATCTGAAAAATCCTTTACATTTACTTAGTGGGATAAAGTTAATATTAACACATTGGGGAGGTTAAATATATATTGAAAAATTTGATTAATGGTGTTGATAAATTTATAGCTAATAACATAATCTTTACTTCTTCCATGCATGTGGTATTTTTTGTTGTTAATGTTTCAAAGCATTTGGCATCAAAGTTTTAACACAGGTCTTACCCACTTGCAAATAGATAGGCTTTTTGTAGGTTTTTGAAGTATTGAATTCCATGTGAACAATGGACCAACTTATATTACAATTTTACTTTTTAAAAAATTCCAGTTGACCTTTAAAGTAAAATTTGCTACTTTTTTGTGAGATACTGGTGATAACCCATTCTTTCTTTAGAGAACAAAAACATCTGAAATGTTACCTCTTCCCAGTTTTCCTCCTATCCTTCTGTATCTCTTGATTTAAAAATCTTACAGCCCTGTCTAGAAGCCATGTGGAATTTTTCAATAAGGCTTAGTGAGTCTGATGATTTTAAGTGTTGAAATGTAGTAATGAGAAAGAGAGATGACAGTTTTCTTAAAAGAAGTTAATTTCTTCCTGTTTTTGATTTAGAAGGTAGCTGAGAAAGTTTTTGCAAGTTGAAGAATGCTAACGCTCAGAGTAAATGTACGGCTTAGGGACATCAGATGGTCAGAATGTGCCACCCCATTGTCACACACTAGGAAACCCAGCCAGCTGTGCCCTGGAGGAGCAGTCCATCCAGGCCAGGTGCTATGCAGGCAGCTGCTTATTGCCAGCATATAGGGGAAGATGCAGCTTCCACAGGTTTGGGACCTGTGTTAAGTTGCCTATCTTCCCTTTGTTTTGAAATACTTTATTTCTTCTTTGATATTTAAGAGGTAAAATATTAAAAGCTGACCTGTTGGGAGGATTTGCTATAAATTAATTTGGAAATATTTTAAACATTTAAAAATTATGACATGCTTTTGGTTTAATTTTGGTATTATTCTGTTTTCCTTTTGAGGAAGGGTCTCACTTTGTAGTGCAGGCTGCCCTTGGACTTGCTTGTTTAGCCCAGGCTGTCCTCAAACTGATGGTGAGCCTCCTGGCTCAGCCTCTGGACTGCTGGGGTTACAAATGTGAGTCACCACATCTGGCTGTTTAATGTCTTTGATGTAAAGCTATGTAGGGAAAGGAACAGATTGTGGAAATCACAGTATTTATTATATGTTGCAAATATCTGGCCCATAAATTGGCCAGTGCTTGGGCTCTGTTTCTTCTCTACTTTTGCAGTCTGTGATTAGTTTTCTGTTTCATTATGTCCTGTACTATCCAGTAAATATTTTTATAATAATAGAAATATATAACCCCACACCATACAGTGTGGTAGCCAGTATACCCAAGTGTGGCTAATATAACCAAAGAACTAGATTTTAAATTTTATTTAATTTTAATTTCAACAGCAACATTAGCTAGTTATATTAGATAGCACAGATAAAGTTGAAAGTTGACTCTGTTACATTTTAGTTTCACTTTTTTTTTTATTAGATTTACTTCCCAGAATAGCCTTAAGTCTGCCTGTTTTCTTTATTTTCTAACATTTATTTGTTTTTTGAAAACAATGATGGAAGACAGATGAAATGTGTTCTTCAGCATTTATAAGAAACATTTGAGTTTTCAACAGCTATTTAGAAAAATAACCAACATATTTATTAAAATAAATGAAGTAAAAAAAAATAAGTGAATACTTCTTTATTTAGTATTTTGTCTGAATAAGTCCAATGTGATGCTTTTTACTTTATTTCAACTGTAAAAACAAGTTAGCAGAGGTTTATAGAAAAAGGGTGAAACATCTTTTTTGACATTTAAACATGAAGACCAAAATTTGGGTATCACCAGTATATATATTAAAGCATGATTTTACTATCTTGATTCAATTTTGTTTTATCTCATTACTTAATTGAACATAACCTTCACAAATATCGATACTAGCTATGCCTTATTTTTTAATATTGAGTGTTGGGATGAGTTATTCATTGTTTAAATTCCCATCTCCATATTCATGTGTGGAAGCATGCAGTTAATTGTGAATTTTCATTTGTTTAAACTTGACCACTGCACTGTTTCGCTTCCAGAATGGTTTGGCTTGTTTTCAACTAAATCAAGTTTTCATTGGCATGTGTTTTAAAAGTAGCTTTGCTGCTTACTTCATGAGTTGCCTGCTGTGGTGTGAAACATCTTGGACTGTGTTGCATGTACTTAGTATCATTACAAGAATACATGTAGGATAGGATTTTCAGATTTTTATGGGGCAGTTTGCATGTGTTAATGTTACGGTACCTTTAAATGGGAGGTGGTAAAGTATTCTGCATGTTTGCTGCATGAATAGCTTTTGGGACCCAATGCTATTTTAGCATGCTATAAAGGCTTTTCAAATAAGTAAAACTGTGGCTGATTGCTGAATTTTACCTTTGGTGATATCAAGCCAGGAAACTTTTAAGATACTCTTTTGAGTAGTCATACACAAAGGTAATATTAATGTAGCTATTGAGATTTTTCCTGAATTGTGGTATATTAAGTTTATCCATTCATTTTTGTTGCTAGAAGGTTGTAGCTTAAGAGGTTTGTGTTTATACTAAGGGATTTATTTTGAGACAACCAAGATTACGTACTCCAATAATATGTTTTTAAGAGAGGCAGTAAGATGGTATGTATGCTCCTGTTAAAATACAGTTTTGGGTTCTGTGAACCAGTGAGTAGGAAACGTCTGCCTGGGGTTCTTGATTTGTTAAAATGAGGATGGTAACAAATTACTTGTAACACCTTTGGATAGCATTGCTTTCTGAATTAAATAACCTTAAGGATTCTTTCTTTCAGGTCATAAGAAGATACTAAATGGTCGGTCCTTTTTAAAGTTACTAAATGCTAGGTCTATGAATAAGGTTTTCACTCTTCTGTAGATTGTACTTAACTAATGATCTTGTCTACTGAATTTTTCCAGATAAAACAATACTACAGTGGGAAATTATTGTAGATATTCTTAAAAATTTTATGTTCACATATTCTTTTGAGACTGTTATAAAAGTTATAGTTTAACCAGAAAATACATATGTGAAAAATTTTTCAATTTCATAATGTCATGAATCTTTCTGGTGCCTATCCATAGGCCCTGTGTTAATGACCCTTGCTTTTTTTATTTGTGCACTTAACTTCCTCTTAGCTAAGACATTTAAATACATAATTATGAATGATGCTGATCCATGTAATATTGTATTGTATACTTTATATTTGGGACAGCATGTGTTTTATAGGGGAATTACTGTGAGGTTTTCCTTTTCTCTTTGATCTGATAACTAATAATTTGAGCTTATCTTTTGTTACTAAGGAAAAATAGTTTTTAGAGAAGCATTGTCAGAATACAAGTTGATACAAATGGAAACTCTTCTGATATTTTCTTTTGGAATATCTACCTCCCTTCCTACCTACCTATCTATAGATAGATACAGATATGTCTTTCTAAAACATGACTCCTCTTTTTAAAATCGTAATTATTTTCCGACTGATGTGACTAAATGCATACTTAACTAATTCTGCAGGCTGGAAACGCAATTCATTGACCCCTAGGACAACTATTTTTCCTTGCCCTGGCTGTGAGCATGATGTGGATCTTGGAGAACGAGGCATCAATGGTCTGTTTCGAAACTTCACTTTGGAAACTATTGTTGAGAGATACCGTCAGGCAGCCCGGGCAGCCACAGCCATCATGTGTGACCTTTGTAAGCCACCACCTCAGGAATCCACAAAAAGTTGCCTGGACTGTAGTGCAAGCTACTGCAACGAGTGCTTCAAGATTTTTCACCCTTGGGGCACTGTGAAGGCCCAACACGAGTACGTAGGCCCCACTACGAATTTTAGACCCAAGGTGAGTTAGCATATTATACTTTATGTTCTGGGCTACATTATTATGAATCTAAAATTTGATAGGAAGAAGAATTAAAAGCAAACACAAGAATTTAAGGCCTAGTCTTAGTAGGATTAATTATTTAGTATGAGGGTAAAAATCTAGCACAGAAGGTAAAAATTGTATTTTGTTCTATTATAATGCAGTAACTGAGTTTTATAACATCTTTAATGAAATGTTGTATCTAAGATTTTAATGGCTAAAGTTGAAAAGCTTTTGTGTTTTAGTGTGATAGTCTCTTACTTATCTACAAGATTTGATTGTGAAATATGTTTCTGCTATTTGTAGTTAGCTAACATTGTACTGTGAATCAAGAGTAATTACAATATTCTGAAGCTTGTGATATAATGATTATAAATATCTCAGGTGAAATTTACATTTCTTTAACATTCTGGTAATACGCTTGGTAATGCTAGCAAGAACTTTGTGTATTGTTGTTTGCCCTGGTAAGTGACTGAAGAGCAGAGTGATTATTAGATATCTTTACTTGCTCATATTTATTTATTATTTATTTTTGGGTTTTTGAGACAGGGGCTTACTATGCAGTTCAGGCAGGCCTTGAGCTCACTTTGTAGCCCAGGTTGACCTTAGATTCACAGCAGACCTCATGCCTCAGCCTCTCAAGTGTTAGAATTGCAGGCATAAGCCACCATGCCCGGCCGGTTCATAGAGTTTTTTGTTTTGTTTTGTTTTGTTTTGGTTTTTTGCGGTACCAGGGATTGAACTCATGACCTCGCACTTGCCAGGCAGTTGCTTATGCCACTGAGCTAAATCCCCAGCCCTGGTTCATATAGTTTTAAAAACTATAATTGATTCTTTTAAAGTTCAAAGTTTTTGGGCAACCCTCGGGACCCCTTCTGTCTCTCTCTGTCTCTCTCAGACAAAAGCTTTCTTTCTCTGAATAAATATTTCTACTCTTAAAAAAAATTTAAAATGTTTTCCAAACATGAGAGAAAATCTATGGTTAGAGAAATTTTAAAATAAGGCAGTATAGAGCTTAAAAAAGAAGAAGAAGAAAAAAACGTTTAAAGTCTTCATTCCTGATAACTTAATGACTTATGTAAATATGAATATATAATTGCGTTCTTGAGCATAAAACCTCTAATTTTTAGTAAAAAAAGAGGAGGGATCTCAAAAGTTATCTCAAAACCAAACTAAGTATTTCTTGTATCACAGTAAGTATCATATGACTTGTAGAGTAAAACAACAACAGTATTTGCTTCCACATTCTGACTGACGCTTTTCTCAAACTGGCTATAGATTTATCAAATAGCTTAATTTAATCCTCTGTTATGTTTTAGATGGTCATGGTTATTGATTTTTAAAAATTTTATGACTTTCAATGTTTCATTTAAAAGGTTTAGTTAAATTCATTAATATTACTCTGTTATGAAGGGACTTATGATTAAATGAATTATTGTATTCTTGAGTTTTTGTGAATTAAATATTTCACAAAATTTGCATTATAAATTATATTTCTATACTTTGTATTTTACAAATAAAATGAAAGATGGATAAGAGAGAAGCAAAGAAATATGAATAGGCTAAGTTGAGAAAAATAGTTTTCACCATGAAGTAGTTTGTTATTCAGTGCAGTGCAGTTCTTAAAAGTAAGACTCCTGTGCTATAGAGTTGTGCTGATGAGTTCTTTAATCATTTCTTGAAGAAAGCCATACTTTTTGTTTCATATTAAGTGTAATCGCCTTGAGTCTGTAAGAATTGAGACATTCTGAAAACTTAAAATCATGTCCAATTCTTTTGTTCTAAACCAGTGTATTGGGATTTAACATACTCAACTGTGTTTTGTTTGCTTTAAATATCTGTAAGTTACCAGGGCACTTATAATTACCTAAAATCTAGTCCAGGGGAATAATGAAAACCCTTTTGATTTCATGTGTACTGAATATTTCCCTTGTTCGAAATTGAAATGATTATTTTTACTTTCGCTTTCAAATGTACCTGCCACGACTGTTTGCAGAATAAAGATGCAGATGCTTAATGAAATCAGAAAACACAGTTGTTTTTTTGCTTGTAATTAAATGGTAAAAACTAACACCTTGTATCATAAAGTGTTCTAAGATGTAATTGATGTTGTAAAAGCGAACACCTTAGAAGCTTATATCATAAACCATTCCAAGAGTCTCATAGTGACAGACTTCTTGTCAGATAGTCGCATCATAGATTCTCCTAAGTTGTCAGAACAAAAATACTGATTATGATCGTGAATATTTGCGTGTTGGGTGTGGTGAGAGACCTTTCTAGCTCATTAAACATCTCATTTGCATCTTTCACTTTGTTATTACCCAGTTTAACAGAAATAATACCTATATATTTTAATTAAAACATTCAAATTGAAAAGTATTTCTAAAACAGAGAATTTTATTATTATATCAAATATTTTTATTTCTATACTTTGATTCATTTAAATGGCCTTATTTATTTGGGCAAATGCTCTTTTGAATTTTAGTTTTTATCAGGTTACTTGAAACCAAGGTCGTTAACCATATTATTATTCTTTATTCAACAGATTTTAATGTGCCCAGAACATGAAACAGAGAGGATAAACATGTACTGTGAATTATGTAGGAGGCCAGTCTGTCACCTCTGTAAGTTGGGTGGTAGTCATGCCAATCACCGTGTCACCACCATGAGCAGTGCCTACAAAACCTTAAAGGTAGGACTTGGTTTATAACTTTACACCGTGAGTTTTTATTTATAAAATTGTGGTTTATAGTGTGGTCTGTTTTACTGAAAGGAGTTAATAATGTCGCGGGTTTCTTAGGCTTTTAAGCCTATTTTGCTGGTGTTTCTAAGTAATGGTTCTTTGGCCATTATATGTTAAAGCCTGCACTGATGGTTATGAGCTCTGAGGTGGAAGAAGGGTGAGACTGAATAAGAAAGACACACTCCAAAGGACAGTAGCTATTTTAAGGAACTTGATTCTTATTTCTTGCCTGTAAAATGGGTATAACCTTTTTTGTTTATTCTAATTGGGATCCTTACTATCTAAAACTGAATTATTTCATCTCTGTTGATTTTATGTACGAGCATTTAAAACTTCTAACTTTGACAATGAGTAACAAAGCAGGTAGTGGTATCATAATGTTTGTTTCATTCTTTTTTTCACTTAAACCATATTTTTAAAAGAATCCATAAATATTACCACCCTTTAAAATTATTTCTCATATATGTGTGTGTGTGTATATATATATGTGTGTGTGTATAAAATAAAAAATCACACGCATCAATATATGTTATAAAAATACATATACATACATATGTTTTTGCCCAGTATCTAATTGTGTATGTCCATGCTTTCATATTTTATATCTATGTCATGCTCATTATTTACTCTGTCTTCCTTGAATATAGGTGCAATTGTTTTATTGTTCTTGTGTATTAATTCTTTAACCCATGTTGTTACTAGGTCAATTTTGTTTTCTTCTTATTCTTATACATCATATTTCCCTTCTGATTTGCCTGGCTGGTAACTTCTGACTGGCTGCTGGGTGTTGTAAATCGTATCTTGTTTGGTGCTGAGTGTTTTGTATTCCTACAAATATTCCTGTGTTGTCCCTGGATATGTGATTGTTTGGAAACAGTGTTGGGTCTTGGAGTTAAGCTTTGTTAGGCGAACAGAGCCGTAGTTAGTTCTAGGGGTAATTTTACCTGGGATTGTAGGGCACAGCCTTTGATTACTCTTTCTGATGCCCTGTGATTTGGGGTTTGCTGGGTGTTTGGCTGCTGGAGCTGACACTGCTCTCAGCTCTGTGAGTGCTGCTGCTTTGGCTCATTCTTGTCGTGGCTCTGGCCGTTTCGTTGTATGTGTTAGTTGATCAGTACTTGGCGTGGCGCATCTCTACACTTCATTTCTTGGTGTTGGGTCTTAAAATTACTGGACTCTACCTACTCCAGTCTCGTCTCCTAAACTGTGGGAGACCCTGGGTTCCTTTTGCTTTCTCTGCTGTAGCACACCTTGGAATCCATCTCCAGACAGTGCACTGTGGCGGTCAGAGGCTCGTCTTGTATCCCAGCTTTCAAGGATGGTCTCAGCCTTGTTTTTTGCTGCCCAATATCTTAAGAGCTGTTTTATGTATTTTGTTAGGTGGATTCAAATGGGAGAGTAAATCCATTCTTTGTCACTGTCTTATACTTTGAAAGTCTGTCTATATAACACTATTTATGATTAAATTTTGCCTTTTTTAATATTCCAGTTTCTTACAGGCTTTCTCTTACACTATGCATTCTTTCCTAATACTTGCTATAAGTCTTTGACAGTAGTATACACTTAAGCTATTGTGTTGAAAAAACAAGCCATGCTTTTCCTCTGCTCTCAAATTGTAACAGTCAACACAAAAGGCTTCTGTGACCTCAGAAAATGTGGAAATCTCACCCCACCAGCAAGTACTCCATCAGTTGTGTAGCGTACACCAGCTGTGGCTTCTAACCCGTTCAGTCTGAGGCTGTATACCTAGAAATAGCATCGCGTCTCACAGACCGAGGGCTCGGTACCAAGACCACCCACCCCGCTTCAGATGACATTCCAAGCCCCAGGTGCTGCTGCTTTTGTTTGTTTTGTTTTTTAGACAGGGTTTCACTTTCTAATTCAGACTAGCTTTGAGCTCACTATGTAACCCAGTTTGGCCTTGAACTCAGTGATACTCCTGCCTCAGGTTCCCGATTGCTGTAATAACAAGTATCTCCATGCTCCACCCCAGGTGCTCCTTACTGCGTGACTGTGAGTTTGACTAACTGACTGTAAGAGAGGGTTCCTAAAACACCCTCTGTAGGTTCACTTAATCTCAGTGGGTCACAGAAGCCAAGGAAACACTCACTTAACATGTATTGATTTATCAGAAAAGGGTATCACAGAAAATGAAGAGATGCATAGGGCAAAATCTGTGGGAATGGACAGGGAGCTCCCATCCCCATCTGGTTGTGTCATCCTTTAGGACCTCTGTGTACTCTGTCACCTGGGAGTTCTCCAACTCTCCTTTGTTTTATTTTATTTTATATTTTATGATACTGGAGATCAAAGCCTCGCCCTTACCAGGCAGGCGCTGTGCCGCTGAGGTATATATCCCCAGCCCTATCTGCCCTTTTGGGTTTTTGTGGAGGACCACAAGTGTTTGAAATTCTGTTTTACCTGGAAAAAGGCACTATGGTTAGGTATTCACTAGCTCTCCTTAAGCCTGGCTACATCTCTAAATGATGCCTTTTCAGAAGCTGTGGACTGGGAGGATAGACCAGAGATCTTGATTGCTGAGAATGAACAGCAATAGAAAAGAAATTAAAACAGAATTTGATATCAGAGAACTGGGATCATTGCTGTGACCACCTGATCATGTGATTTAGGAGCCTTTGGAACTGGCTTATGGGAAGAATTTGGAAAGGTTTGGAGATGCAGGCCCTGGAATACCTGTGGCTGTATTTGATGGGAGATTCTGATCAGAGCTCAGAAGACCACAATCTTGTTAGAAATGCTGCTGGTAAAGACCAGGCTTGGGAGGTTTCTGTTGGGAAGTAGAACTGCATTGGCTGTTGGACTCCAGATGATGTATGTTATGCTTTAGCAGAAAGTTTATCTGCTTTTTGCTTGTGTCCAGAGACTTTTTTGCCTGAGACTGATATTAAGGGCGGTGGATTAATTTTGCAGAACAAATTTCAAGGCAGTATAATGTTGAGGCGATGGCATAGCTACTGTTGTGTGGACTTTTAGCTTGATTTATGTTGAAAATAAAAAGTCCAGCAAATTGGTTCAAAACATTGTGAGTCTGACCAGAAAAGAAGCTTCAGTAAAGTTGCAGCCTACAAAGATGGAACAGAGGAAAAAATTAGTTGCTGAGAAGACTAGCAAGAAAAAGGCCAAGTATTTCAGAAGAGGTTAAGAGAAAAGATTGCCTGAGGACATCACAAAAACCAACAGGACTCCAGCCTTTGCAGCCTCAGAGTTGCAAAGATGAAAGACTGTGCTTTGAGAAGATAACTCTGGAGCACCATGTCCAGAATGGTGGCAGCCTAGGGAAGTTGTTACTCAGGATTTGGTTCATAGGCACTCAACCTCTACAGCCAAAGGAGAAGAAAGCCTGGCTACTGCTCCAGCTGGTGCAGACCGTAGCATCATGTACATGGTGCTAAGAATACAGGAACTGGGGGTCAGGATGGCTTTCTACCCAGAGTTAAGAAGGCCCGAGAACCCAGGTTGTGAGAGGGCAGTGTGTGAAGCTGTGAGTGTAAAGCCAGAGGTACAGTGGAAACCCTAGAAGTTTGGAGAAGCCTTTAATGTGGATGATCTGAGGAAAACTGCAGTGATGGAGCACAGCCACAGAGCTGGCCCAGAGAGAAGGCATGGGAGCTATACCCATCAGCACCACCATAGGAGTGCAGCCGCTCAAGCCCTTTGGAGTTCACATCTTGTCTCAGATTGCCTCAGATGCTGCATATGGAACAATAGCACTTAGTGTTTGTCTTGTTGGACTTTGGGCTTGCTTTGGTTCTTTTCCCTCCTATCCCCCAGTTGTACATTTTGGAATGGTAATTTTTATCTCGTGCCCTTGTATGTTGGAAGTATTTAACTTTCTATTCATTTTTACAGCAGCTCACAGCTAGAAGTTTGCCTTAAATCTCAGAGGAGACTTTGGACTCGAACTTGTCAGTAATGCTGAAACTGTTGGGATTTTGGCAGATCTTGGAGAGGAACTAAATGACTTTCCTATGGAGGGATATGCACGAATCTCTGGCAGGGGCGCAGAGGCAGAATGGCTTGTGTTTAGATGTTTCCCCAAGTCTTATGCAGTCACAGGTGGGGCTTTTTCAGAGGTGGCTGGATCTAGAGGGTGTGATGCTGGGATTCATTTTGCAAAGCTAGGATTAAAGGTGTGAGTGCTATCTGCTTTGAGGGTGAGTACCCTGGATGCAATATAAGGGACAGAAAGAGGCTTGCTTCTGCTGCCTCCTGCCTACCATGAACTGTTTCTCCTCTGTGATGCCACCCTGCTTTGGAGCCAGACAGTGACACAAACTGTGAGCCAAGTAAACCTTTCCTCCGGTGTCAGGCATTTTGTCTCAACAACAAGAAAAGTAACTAAGATAAATGTAGCAGTGGGAATGAGCAGGGAGCTCCCATCCCGTTTATACCACCCTTGAGGACTGCTGCCACCTGGGCGTCTGCAGCTCTCTGCCCTTTTGGGTTTTAGTGGAGGACCACTAAGGCTTTGAAATTGTTTTACCTGGAAAAGGCACTGTGGTTAGGTTTCAGTATCTGCCCGTTTGACTGCATTTCTGGATGATGCCTTTCCATCTTTGGTGGCTGTGGATTTTCTCAGCTTCTCATGCACCATAGTTCTCATTAAAGGAGAGTTGGGTTTTGGCTCATCTTAATTTTTTTACAGTTATATCTGTAGCAATTAATAGACTTTTTGTTGAGCAGTGTTTCCTAAGGACATTTTGCTAGTTTTGTTTCGCATTGATAATTCCCATAAATTTCTAAGGAGGTCTTAAGATGCTTCTTCTTATGCTAATATCTCTGTTAGAATGATAGCTTTGATTTTAGACAAGTTACTAACAGATAGGCCCTAAAACAGTGGAAAATATGAATATTCCTATAAACATCTCACTGAATATGGAAGTAACTAATAAAGTATTTTGCATTTTAGTGCGTGTGATCAAAAATGTTTCATTGTATATCCTTTCTTCCCAGTATTTTATTCTGAACATTTTCAGAGGTGGAGCAGAGTTGACAGCACCTTTAAAATTGTATGCTTTCAGGAGGAGGACCTCTGGTAGTGTTCTCTTAGGTTACTTACCTAAAAGATACTTGGTTGTGATTGTTGTTGACCTTGCCTTCCTCTCTTCCTTCTCCCTTGGCTTGTTGACTTACTTCTTTGAAACCTTTGATTGTGGACATGATTGATAAAAGGAAACAGTGGTTCTTAGACTTTGGTGGGCATTAGCCCCACCTGGGCACTTGGGACAGCTGCAGAGGCTGGTCATGTCCTTCAGGGGCCCTGGGCCTCTCAGTTCTCCATCAGCTCAGGAGCTCAGAATCACACTGCTGTTTGAAACCCACTGTTCCAAAGGAAGGCTTCTGAGCAGTTTCAGAGTCCTGAGAAAGTGGCCTCAGATCCATTCTATGATTTATTTAAAACTGATTTCCCCGCTGGGTGAGATTCCTAAGGGTAAGGGAGCTTGTCTTTTTATGTTTTTCTTTTATTGCCTTTGCCTGTGACAGTGTCTGATATGTGTCTGTTTTGGGCAGACCTATGCACACATGAACATTATGATTCTTGGGTAAAATAGATCTAATCCTTTAAAACATTGCTGAGGTCTGAGGGCAGTTGGAAGGCTGGAGCTGTCTCAGATAAAGTATAGGTGGCTGGAGTCTGTCTAAGCATTAAAACTTACCAGGAGTGAATAACGGTGCTTTAGGACCATGTTTCTGAATCATTTCTCTGGTTCTGATCTCTTTGGTTCAATCAACCTATCTTAGCTATTTTGTACTTCTAATTTGAACTTAAAACTAAGCCTTACTTCAAATTAAATAGCCAAAGCTCTTTGCTACTATAGTTCAAAAAGACTACTGCCAGCCATACCTGGTATTTCCGGTCCCAGCCTCCCACAGGACCAGCACAGTTTTGGAACTGCCATTGGTCTGCAGCCTGTGGAAAAGTGGGCGGTGTGGTGAGGTTTCTGGTTCAGCTGTTTAATGTGGGATATTTTTATTCACCTCATTGGTGAAGCTTTTGTTGAGGTATAACATTTTGTGCATCTTTTTCCTCCTTACATCTTGGTCGTTTCTTTACCTCATCTGTCTTCAGCACCCATAAGTCTTGGTGCTCTGCCCAGCAGGTCCTTCCTGTCTTCTCAGTGAGCCATCAGGAAGCTCACTCTGGTTTCTGACATTCTTGGGAGCTCAGATGGTGCCACTTTCGTGTTTGCGCACATTCTCTTTTCCTAGTATGTGGTCTGAGTGGGAAGAGGAACACAGTAGGGGGGAGACTCACGCTTTCAGTTCCTAGAGGCTGAGTCTGCCCCTTCCTTTGCACCCACCCTTCCCACTGCAGAGCTCAGCTCCTGTTAGGGCCGAGCTTCGAGATGTCCCTGGGCTTTCCTATTCTTGTTTAGACTGCAATCCTGTGCATTTGTTTTAACTCTTTACCCCAGTGTGTTTTCAGGGCTTTTGTTTTTTAGTAATATATGTGTATACCACACAGTATGTCTTCTGGGCCAGACTAGGGACCTCACCAAAACTCACGATAGCATTTCTGTACGAAATTGTGCAGATTTCAAAATGACTACCTTATAAACAAGATATTCCGTAAATTCTGGAAATTGCCTATTTTTATAAAGCTGTATTTTCATTAATGTATAGTTACTTCATCAGGGACATGGCCAAGACCCCCAGCTTCCTGTATGAGGGATACGGCCACAGGATGAAATAAAGAGACAGAGATCAATTTAATAATGTGTAACGGGGCTGGGAGGTCAGTACCCCAGGACAGGTAAAGTCAAAGGCCCTCCAACTTGTCACTGTTTTTATTAGCCAGTGCATGGGAGGGCTAGCAAGTAATTCCAGGAACAGTGATGCCCGATGGTGGGCGAGGGAAAGAACAAAGCATTCTTGCAAGCGTGAGACAAGAGCTAGAGCCACTGCTGCATTGCTTTGAAGATCCTTGTCATTGGCTGCAGGTCTTATCCCGCCCTGTGAGCCCACAGCCTCAGGAGCCCCAGGCGTTCCTTCAGCTGCGAGCAGGAGAAACCCGGGAGTTTCCTTGTTGCAGTCCAGACTCAGTTTATCCTTTGTGGTCCCCAGTACTATTTAATGACTATCAAGGCTGGCATAGGCGAGGAAGATTATGTTGCTTTTTGTTGCTTTTCCTGTACTGTGTGGTATGTGAGTGAGAAATGACAGGACTGGACTGTTGCCTCTCCATGTACTTAGTCTTTGAAAGAGTTCTGAGAGTGATAATGGAACAGCACAACTTATTTGTGTGCATATTTAGAATTTTTGAATAAACATCACTGCTTTATTTTTTTTCCCAGCCTACTTTTAATTTTCTGTGTATCCTTAGGCCTTTGAGCTTAAAGCCAGTAACCATTTACTCAGGGTTAATATGGTTAATCACCAAAGCTGATTTTCCTGCCTGCCATTACAGAGGATGAGTACTGGGTAATTAAAAAACAAAAAAATCACACAAGACCTTTCTTAAACTTTGTGTTCTGAATGTGTTTCAACAGGAAAAGCTTTCAAAGGATATTGATTACCTTATTGGTAAAGAGAGCCAGGTGAAGAGTCAAATTTCTGAGTTAAACTTGTTAATAAAAGAAGCAGAGGTAAGTAACCAACTGGCTTACATAGTTTTCATTTATGTATTTTGACAGTCACTTATTTATTCATAAAATCCTAAGAGTGTTTTCTGAGCTGAGAACACAGAGTTGTTTTAGATCGTCATCCCCACTTTTCTGGGACTAGGGAAATGAATGTGAAAAATCAGTGGGCAGCCAGGTGTGGTAGTACACGCCTGCAATGCCAACACTCCCTGAGAATTTAGCCCATCCTGGGCTACAAAGTGAGCTCAAGGCCAGCCTGACCTGCATAGTGAGACCCTGTCTCAAAAAGAGAAAAAAATAATTAAGAAAAAATGTGTATTACAGTGTTCATGGCTATCGACCTTGTAATGGCTATAAAGTAGAAACTGTCTAAATACAGCATCCATGAATGGTGGAATGAAAATAGAAATAAGAGTGAGTGATCTATAACTACACACAGCAATATAGGTGAATCTTGCCATGTTAAAAGGAAACACCAGATACAAAAGAATATATATTGTGTACTGATATTTATTAAAAAGTACCCCAAAATCTGGGCCTGGTGGTACATACCTCTGATCATAGCTACTTGGGCAACTGTGGCAGCAGGAGGACTGCAAGTTTGAGGCCTGCTTGGGTAACTTAGCAAGACCTTTTCTCAAAGGAAAAGATGGAAAAGGGCTAGAGCTACAGTTTAGTTACAGGGCAGCTCTGGACTCGATCCCCAGTACTAAGAAAAGTCCAGCAGAAGGTAAAACGAATTTATGTGAAAACTGAAGATGGTTATTGTTGAGGAGGGGAGAATTAGTACCTGTGAAGGTCAGGAGGGTAGCTTCTGGGGTACCCATGTGTAATCTGCATGCTGGTTGCATGTGTGTGTTTTACAGATGTATTCATCTTTATACTTACATGTACATTTTTCTGTTTGTATATTTTGTTTCAATAAAAATAAAAATGAATAAACCTAAAAACATGGTAGAGGACTATGCTGGGTCATTTTAAAATCCAAATATTTTTCACTGGTTATGTATACTAACTTTTATAATAAAATATAAAAATATCCTCTTAGAATGAAGCTCTTAGGGCTGGGGATTTAGCTCATTGGCGTAAGTACTTGCCTGGCAAGCGGTTGTGAGTTCAATCTCTGGTACCAAAAAAAAGAAAAAGAAAAAAGAAACTTCTTGGGATTTTTTTTTCCCCAAATGAGTGAAATTATTGAGAAATCATGTGAATTAGTGCCATATCACCAGCTTTCCTTTTTAAAAAATAACATTTTCCTGATCCTGATTGCATTTATTATTCTAAGTATTAAGTTGTTTTTCCATGTAATTTAAGGGGAGTTTTTTTTCACATTTTTGTCTGATTGAATGATATCTCTCAGTTTGGTGTAATCTCCCAACACAAAGCAAACTGTTAGCTGGATAGTGGGTAGCCCTGGGGACTGTATCTTTGGTCATTTGAGGTTTATCATTACCAGGTTCCTTTAGTCGCACTGCCCTTACTTCTGAAGTCAGGGGAGCCCAGCATTTGTTTTGGGGGTTTATCATCCAGTCGGTAAAAAACTTAGGAACTCGATTAAGTGCTCACAGAGTAGTGCTTTCTTCCTGAACGCCTGTTAGGTCTGAGAGGCTGAGGTCTGGATTTTCTTCCTGCCTTTGCCAGAGGTGCATTGTAGGTTACTAAACCTTCCTGACAAGTAAGGATGTCCTGCCCTGGAGATTTGTTGTTCTTTACTTCTCCTCAGTGATGATGCTGACACTCTCTTTGCTCCTGCAATTACATTTAGCCAAAGAAGCTCTTTTCTATATGTACAGTGGAGCTTCATGTGACATGTCATTGAAATTCTGTTGAAGTACTCTCAAAGTCTGTCTCTACCCCTTTCCTTTCTAAAAGTGGCTGTTGTAACTAGGAAATAGCAGGGAATCTGGAAAATTTTTCATCATGCATGTTGGCCAGAAGCCACTGGCAAATGCACAGCACGTTGCTGCCATGTATTGTCAGCATTTAGGAATGTTCTTACAGTGTTTTTCTGTTGCCTCATTATGATGCATCTTATCAGTGCTGCTGGTCTCATTTTTCTAAATCATATTGAGCTCTGCTTTTATAGTGATTCAAGACATTTAGTAAATACTACAGAGAATCATTTTATGACAGTCAATAAACTGTGCATGCACTTCGCTTATTTACAGTGTGTGACATTGTAGAATTTTGTGTAATCTTTCTTAATCATCACAAAAACCTAAACGGTTTCTCCCAGTTTTCTGGGGAGGTTGCTGGGCATTGAAACCACTCAGCACTCTGTGCCAAGCTACATCCCTAGCCTAGTCCACGGTTTTACAAAAGAAAACGGCATGTGTAGAGAGGTTAAATAATTCAAATGAGGTCATACAACAGTCAGGGTTCAAACTGTAATTAAATTAATTTGAATAGGACACTTACACTTTTGTATCTCAGTGAGGAATGTAATTTAGTCTTGTAGCTGTTAGCTTGTTTTAAAAAACGTATTGTATATGAAAGGTTCTTGAAATTAAAATGAATATTGTACAAAACTCTAGAAGTAGGTTTTACTCTGGGTGAATCAGTTTTTCTGCTTCAGATTCTTTTATATGTAACTGAAAATTGTTTTTATATAATAAAATAAATTGTCTATTGCTGATCTTTGGAAAGAAACTTAATGAACTACAATATTGTAAAACTATAAAACAAATCTTTATTTTTGAGACAGGATCTTGTTTATAGATCAGGTTGGCCTGGACTCACTGTGTAGCCCAGGCTGGACTCAAACTTTGCCATAGTCTTCCTGCCTCAGCCTCTCAAGTGCTATGATTACAGGCATGTGTCAGGATTGCCCAGCAGGTCTTACTAAAAGTTGTCTGTTCTTTACTGAGTATATTTGATGCAAGACTATTGTTTGGAAAATTTCGGAGTTTGACAGATTTTTTTTCTTTATAATATCTGGATTCGTTCATTACATTTCCATAATTATCACCTAAGTGAAGTATAATTATGTAGAACTTTGTGAAGTAGCATTTGGGTAACACCTGTACTTGTTTTTTTATAGTGCAATGGAGAGAGGGCCAAAGAAGAAGCAGTCACACATTTTGAAAAGCTTTTTGAAATCCTGGAAGAGAGGAAATCATCTGTTCTGAAAGCTATTGAGGTCTCTAAGAAGCTGAGGTTGGAGCGATTTCAGACCCAAGTGGAAGAGTATCAGGGGCTTTTGGAGAACAACGGGCTTGTGGGATACGCGCAGGAAGTGCTGAAGGAGACGGACCAGTCCTGCTTCGTGCAGACGGCGAAGCAGCTGCACCTCAGGTGCTCACTGCCCCCAGACTCCTTCGCACAGTGTCACTACCCGCTGTGTACCCCCCAGTGTCACCTACCCGCCTCAGACTCCTTCGCACAGTGTCACTACCCGCTGTGTACCCCCCAGTGTCACCTACCCGCCTCGGCACCAGAGTGGCACGCGGTGCTGTTAGGCTGCACTCCGTGCTCCACATCGAGCTTGCGTGCTGAGCGATGTGTCCGTCTTCTTTTGTGTGTCACCTTGCAGATGTTTAGTCTGATTTGACTGTGTCAAGGATCATTTATCTAATGTATATCTGTCTGCAGAATACAGAAAGCTACAGAATCTTTGAAGAGCTTCAGACCAGCAGCCCAGACTTCCTTTGAAGACTACGTTGTTAACACGTGTAAACAAACAGAAGTTCTTGGAGAATTGTCCTTTTTCTCCAGTGGTAAGTCTCAGTAAATGCAGAGCCTCATTATGTTAGCCCGAGTTTACACTGTCAAGTTAAAGCACACAATTCTGTTTATTTTGACGTTAGAAGTATCTCAGTTGTCCAGAATCATCATACCTTAAGATTAAACATCATTCATGTTTTTATGATGATGTTTTTTATGCACAAAATTATATTGTGTTGGTTTGTGTATTTTTTTTTTTTTCAGTATCTGGGATTGAACTCACAACCTTGTGCTTACCATATCCAGTGTTAGGAAGTTAGGATAAGAAACATTTATGCATATGTGCAAAGATTTAGCTGTAATATTTAATTTTTTTTGAAGGAATAAAACCAAATAAAATAAAACAGAATAGAGTTAAGCAAAACAAAACAAAACAATGACCATGGTACATGACTTTAAAGCAAAAATACAAGGAGATCAATAATGGCTAACCATAATGCCTCTTGTTATCTTCAAAACAACTGCCCATACCATCAGGCATAATAAAATCAAACAAAATAGTACAGAATAAAACTAATAAAAACAAAACAATAGAAACAGTACAGGACTTCAAAACAAGATAATAGTAAAACCACAATGGGTCCCATAATGCATCTTCCAAGTAGTTGCCTATACCATCAGACTTGATACAATCAAACAAAACACAATACAATAAAATCAGTCAAAAGAAAATGAAGCAACACAGGGCTTCAAATCAGGGTAATAGGAAATCAAAAATGGCTACCATAACATATTTTGTTATCTTTGGAATAGCTGCCCATGCCATCAAATACAGTTAGATTAGACAAACTGAAATGAAATAAAACCAAACTATACAGAAAACAATACAGGTTTCAAATCATTATAATAGATTAGCAATAGTCACTGCCTTCCCTTTTTAGACACTTCCTCCCCTCTCACTTTCACAGGATACATTGTGCACTTTGGATCCCACTAACTCCTTTAGTTTAAACTAAGGAGACAGCACACCATTCACCTGTGTGACTGAGCCATTTCACCCCTGAGCATGATCTCAAGTTGTATCCACTTTTTTTTTTTTTTTTTTTTCTCTTTTTGAGACAAGGTTTCACTACGCAGTTCAGGCTGGTCTGGAACTCAGGAATCCTCCTGCCTCACCCTCCCTAATCACTCTGTTTTTATTGAAATATTAGAAACCTGTTTCCCATAATAAATAAATGTTGTTGTACTCACACAGTGAAATATTTTTAGGGACTGATACTAAGAGGAGTTATGTAATGTTATTTTAGTGATTGTCTTTCAATTAAAATTTTTTGTGTGTTTCTTTAGTTTCTGGTTTTCAAACAGTATGTATCATGTTTATACTAAAAAAGATTAAATGACTTTGAAGTTCTACAAAAGAAAAGATGAAAGGAAATTATATAATATTCATTGGGATTTTGGGATAGTCACCAAACTTTTAAAAATATTAAAATAATATTTTGTATATGGGACAATGTACATAAAGAAATTTTAAGCCTGGGCCAGAGATATAGCTCGGTGGCATAAGCACCTGGCCAAGTGCAAGGTTGTGAGTTCAATCCCTGGTACCAAAAAAAAAAAAAAAAAAAGTTTTAAGTCCAAAACTGGAATTCAGTACATAGGAAAGCATGGATAAAAAATACGGTTCATGGTGTTTCAGGATTAATGATGGTAATATATGAAACTATATAAATGAATCTAAAATTTTACATCTTTTTCATTTTTCCTTCTCATTTCAGTATAAATATAATGCACCATATTTTACATTGTTTTTTTTCCTTTGTTTCTAGTTTCTTTTATTATTTTTATTTTTGTTTTCAAATTCTTTTTCTTATGCAGTATTATAAATTTACCTGGACAGTGTGGAAATCATTGTCAGTATATCATTTCCACTAAGGAAGAATACAAGTTTCAAAACAGCAGTATTTTAACATTGCTTTTTCTGATGCTTCCAGGCATAGATGTGCCTGAAATCAACGAGGAACAGAGCAAAGTTTATAACAATGCCTTGATAAGTTGGCACCATCCGGACAAGGACAAGGCTGACAGCTATGTTCTAGAGTACCGGAAGATCAGCAGAGATGAAGACCAGTCATGGAATGAGCTCCAAGTGTGTGGCACAAGCAAAGTCGTCTCGGACCTGGAAGATAACAGTCTCTATGCTTTCCGCGTGAGAGCATACAAAGGCTCTATCTGTAGTCCTTGCAGCAGAGAGCTGATTCTTCATACTCCGCCTGCTCCAGGTACTGGGCAGAGACTGGGAAGAGACCCTTGCAGTATAACCTAGTCCGTGTCCATGACGAGACAAACCCTGAATCCAGCTGTTCTCTGTGAAGACCTGGGCCAAGTAGTTTCTGTACCGAGCTGGGCCTTAGAAATGAACTGAATAGTTGAGTGTTACCCTGTAGTCTGAGAGCAGGAGTAGATTTTGACTGGCTTCAATCAGACAAGAGCACAAAAGGAAGATATTTGAGTGAACAGAGTTGGTATTAAAATAGCATGAACACTACCTTAAAGTTTAAAATGGTATAATTCAAATTTTGGTCAGTTTATAGAAATCTCTAAGCTGTATCTGGGAAGATATTTTTGTGTGTATTGTTGTAGCATCCTGAAATTTGATTTTGATTTAGTTTAACTCTGACATGCTACCTAGGCTTTCTGGCTCACTTGGTGTGATTCTTGACACATGGGAAAGGGTAACTAACACATGTTAGAACCACATGGCTTAGCTTTGTTTCCCCTACTGAGAGTTCCATAGGCCCAGTCACCCTCCCTCCCACTTCCAAGTTAAAATCCACTGATACTAATTATAGAGTGGAGATTTTTATAGAATGAAAATGACATACAGGGTAGATCATGCTCACAATTTCTCCAAGGACAAGAAACATTTTGAACTAAAGTACTGAGCTCGGTCATGTGAGCAGGAAGACATTTTGTGCTATCAGTCAGCACTGGAAATAGCTTAGGTTTGTTTTTGTTTTTTATTTTTTTTTGGTACGGGGGATTGAACTCATGACCATGGGCTTGCAAGGCAGGTGCTTATGCCACTGAGCTAAATCCCCGACCCTTTTTTTATTATGTGAGAAACTTTTTCCACCTCTTGGCTGGATGTAAATCCAAACTGTCCTAGCAGGACTTTGCACCAGTAAATACTGCTCAACTAAGTTGGTTTTTAGATACTGTACCTTGCCCATTTTTAGTGGCTTGTGTAGCTGTATTTTATGCAGCATGTCCTTCCTTCTGTTGTTTAAAGTAGAATAGTGTGCTTACTCACTATGTTTTTCAGGTGCATTATGGCTCCAAAGAAGAGATTGAAATGTGTTACGTAGTGGTCTGAAATCATTTTTCTTGAATCTTACTAAAATCTAATAGTTTTAGGAAGAGTCAACAAGTGTAAAGTAAATATCTTAACGGTTTATACTATTTCCTCTTTCTTTTCTGATCTATTTAACCAAAAGTGAAAGCAGAAGAATACTGGACATAGTTGCTATTTTCAGTGACATTGTTGGGGTGAGGGAGAAAGAAAGGAAATGTTACAAGTTATCTTCCTTTTCTCTGAGAAGAGCCCTAGACCAGGGGGACCTTTACATTTATGGGGCAGGTCTTGGGATTTGGCTCAGCTGCATAAGCACATGGCTGGCAAATGTGAGATCGTGAGTTCGATCCCCAGTAAAAAAAAAAAAAAAAAATTATAGGGCAAACTGGGAGATTTGGGAGGTTAAAAGGAAGCAGGCATGGTCATGCCTGAACACTAGACATTATCAGAAAGCGCTCTCTGCCTGCTTAAGGAAAGCACCTTTAGCTCGTTGGCAGCCATTATTTTAATTGAGGTGTACTACAGATGAAATTCACTGTCTTAGTCACTTTTAAATGTGCTGTTCAATGGCATTAAATATATTTACAGGACTGTGTGACTGTTATCACCTGCAAATCCAGAATTTTTCCATCCATTAAACTGAAAATCTGTACCTATTAAACAATAATTTCCCCTTCTTTCTCATTCCAGAGGCTGGTAATATACCCTACTTTTTATCAATGAATTTTCCTATTCCCAGCTACCTCATGTCAGTAGAGTTGTGCAATATTTGTCCTTTCTTACCTGGTTTATGTCAAGTTTCAGTGTTGGTGTAGCTTGTATCAGAATATCCTTCCTTTTTAAGGCCTCACTTAACTTCTTCCTTCTTAAGGCTGGAGGTACTGTGTATGTATACCATATTTTCCTTTTCTATTCACATTGTTTCTGCATTCCCTAGCAACCAGTGTTAATTTAAAGGATTTGAGTTGACACAAATTACAAGAGTGGTGCTACCGCAACTCTGCAGATGAAAAAATTCAGGTTTGGGTCAGATGCTACTGAAAAGTTTGAACAGGGCTGCAAACCTCCATCTCTGACTCCAAAGCTCCTGCTCCCCACCTACCTCCCCCAGCACCACCACGCTTCTTCCCGTGTCTTAGTTAATTTATTTTCCCAGCACTGGGATAGAATACCCGATACATCCTACCACCAGGAGAGGCTAGTTTTGGCTCACGGTTTCAGTCTCTGGTCTGTGATCCAAACCGCAGAAGCAGGCTGCGGAGGAGCACAGTGGAGGAAAAAGTGCTTGGTCCATGGCAGATAGGAAGCAAATAGCAAAGGGAGGAACTGGGAGAAAGATCACCCTTCCAGTCCATGCCCCAGTGATCGATTCTCCTGACCAGACCCCTTTCCTCACAGCACATTCAGCTGTGAGCTCCTCAGTGTTTTCACCCACTGAGGGGTATTGCACCCCATGATCCAAGTACCTTCCAGATGCCCCACACCTCTGAACACATGGGACTTTTAGGGTAAAGTCTAGATCTGAAACAAAAGATCATGTCTGACAGGTTGATTTGATAAGCAAAAGACCTCATTAAAAATAGCTAAAATTCTCTGAACTTACAAAACTTGGAGTATTTTTAAAAATGAGTAGATATTTATGAAAATGTATTACCTTTTAAAGATAAAAGAACAGATGTACTCCGTGTGAAATTTCTATTTATTTCAAAGAGGTATATTTACAGATTTTCATATACATTTAAAGTTTGCTGCTTCTGGCTTCCTGAAGGTTTTTTGGTATAGAGAATATACCGGAAGTTATTACTAAGTAGACAGTTCCATTTGATGTAGTTGTCTGGAGGGGCACGATACCTCTTCCCTTTTCTTTTTAGTAATTTCTGTTTGAAAAGTATATCAAATTGGAAATGTGAGTAAATAATTTTGAGGCTAACTTTAGATTAATTTTAAGCTCTTTTTTAGTTTTCAGTTTCCTCTTTGATGAAAAATGTGGTTATAATAACGAACACCTCTTGCTAAACTTGAAGAGAGACCGAGTGGAGAGTATAGCTGGATTAACTACTCTGCTGGCTGCAGAACGCATCCAAGTGGGTTACTACACAAGCTTAGATTATATCATCGGAGACGTTGGGATCACAAAAGGGAAACACTTCTGGGCCTTCAGAGTGGAGCCGTATTCGTACCTGGTGAAAGTAGGCGTTGCTTCCAGTGATAAACTACAAGAATGGCTCCGTTCTCCCCGGGATGCAGTCAGTCCAAGGTAGGGTCTTGTATTCATCTGGAACTTAATAATTATTTTGAAAGTCAGTATGCTTGTTTAGCAAGGATAAACTGCAAAGAGAACCAGATTTCTTATTTATTTGAAGTACATATTTCTTTGATTTAGGTACTTGGGTTGTGCTTTCATGGCTGCTTTTAGGAAGGGAATCAAGTTGCCTTGAATACACACATTGAATAATGAGATTTACTGATTAAGTTTTGACCTGATAGGAATAGCTTGTAAGTCTTTTACATGGTACCTAAATTATATCATTAGAAAGCTTTTTCATTCTTTTTCTTAGTACATGTTTGTGGTAAGTGGTGATTGTGTTCGTTGTGGGGAGTTGGTCCAGATGCGTGACACATCTTTTTATTCTCTTGCCATCCTTCCTCATTAATACTAAGTTGTTCTTTGGTGATGAAATGCAGTTTCTCTAAACTTTCCCATTATGTCTTTCACAAAATTGTGTTCTGTTAGACTTTTTTTTTTTTTGGTGCTAGGGATCGAACTCACGACCTGGTGTTTGCCAAGCAGGCACTTAACACCACTGAGCTAAACCCCCAGCCCTGTTAGACATTTTTCTACAGCAAATAATTTAGTTTCTTCAGACTAAATGATTGTAGTTTAACTTCTTTTATATGGATTAAAATAAACTCGCCACAAACAGATTTTGGCCATTTGTGTGAGCAGTATCCCAGATTAACAATCTAATGGGAAACACTTTTCTCACGGATACATGAAATTTGCAGAACGCAAAGTAGTCTGGAGATGTGGTTAGACACAGTTGCATGCCCCATTGATAAGACATTAGTATTAATGGTTAAAAAGTGTGTAACATGAGAAAAAAGTTCGTAATATGAAAAATGCTAGAAGCAAAAACCTGATTAAAATTGTTGACACGGTATAATCGTATATATATAAAAACAAGCTAAACATAGGGAAAAATGTATGAAAATTTATTTTATAGTAGCAGGAAAAACAACTTCACAATCCTTGCATAATGTAGAAATCTCAGGAGATAAAGTTCTCAAAAGGATAATTAAACAGGCTTTTTTCTCATGTATTACTTTGTAGTGCCTCTTTGTTACTTACCCTGATATTTCCTTGAATTAAGGCATACATCTTTGTGTTTTCCTTTACATTTGTGTGCCATAAATGCTTAGTCCTTGACCAGTGCCATTCATTCCCTTCTTCCCTGCTTAATTTCTAGAAGGCCAAAGTTGTTAACGAAGTGTTAAGTTCTCATGTGTATTCCTATCTAGGTAAAAGTAGATAAGGTCTTAGGACTGGAATTTGGGGCTGTGCATGTGGTATAATTCTAAATGGCAATGAGCCAGCTTCATCCTTTAACTCTGTTTTAATGGACAATTTTACCTTAAAAGTTAATTGTCATTTTAAATCAATATACAGTATATTGTGAAAGTGTTTTAATTCTTGAAGACTTACCGATGAAGATGCAGGTACTGTGTCTGTGTGCTGTGTTTCAGGTATGAACAAGACAGTGGGCATGACAGTGGAAGCGAAGATACCTGTTTTGATTCTTCACAGCCTTTTACCTTAGTTGCTATAGGCATGAAGAAATTTTTTATACCCAAGTCACCTACTTCTAATGAACCTGAAAACAGAGTTCTTCCCATGCCAACAAGTATAGGGATTTTGCTTGACTGCGATAAAGGCAAAGTGAGTTTCTATGATACAGAGCACATGAAATGCCTCTATGAACGCCAGGTAGACTGTTCACACACGATGTATCCAGCGTTTGCATTAATGGGCAGTGGAGCTGTTCAGCTTGAAGAATCTGTCACCGCGAAGTACCTGGAATGCCAAGAAGATATGTAGTCTCAGTATCCCCTGTGGAAAATGTGAACCTTATCGTGCTTCAGTGTTAGCCTTGGTAACTGATTACATGTCATCAAGTCTTCTGTCACGGTACTTGTTCATAGTGTGTGATTCTTCTTAAAACACAGAAAACCTAACAGCCTTATCTCTTCCATGTTGTTGTTCTGCCTTTCACAGGAGATTTCAGTGAAGACATTTTTTCCTAATTAATACCGAATGGTTACATTAGCAACTGGATTGTATTTATCTTTAGGCACGGGGAAATCTAATTTATTTATGTCAGTTGGTGTTGTTCACACAGTCCATATGGGGGTTGGAGGAGGTATACAGAAGTATTTATTATGCTTCTTTTGTGTTTGACTTCTCATTTTTGTATCATTTACGTCTTAAAGATATTTTTAAAATGCCTATGAATAGAAGTTAGCATTAAGGAGTGTGTCTCACATTTTAAGTTTAAGTAGGAAAACAAAGCTATAGGTAGTTTTTTTTCAAAGGCCATAAAAATGGTAGTATGCTTGAGTGGAACATTATGTACTTTAAAGTGTGCAACAAACTATTAAGAGTATATTGCCTGGAAAGTGACTACTACTGGTTTTGTTTTGTTTTGTTTTGTTTTGTTTTGTTTTGTTTTGCTTGCAGTACTGGAAATTGAGCCCAGGGCCTCTGCATTATATATACTCTCAGATCTTTATTCTTTTTAATTTAAAGACAGGGTCTTGCTAACTTGCCCAGGCAGGACTTGAACTTGCAGTGCTTCTGCCTCAGCACCCCTCAGTTCTAGGATCACAGGCTTGTGTCACCATGCCTGGCATGTTGGTTTTTTGTTTTGTTTTTTCGTATCGGGGATCGAACTTAGGACCTCATGCTTACAAAGCAAGTGCTTGAGCCACTGAGTTAAATCCCTAGCCTGATAAGGACATTTTTAAAGTGTTTCCCTTAGCTGTTAGGCCCATTAGCTGGCTTATGTAATAAGCATGGTTTTTTTGCAGAAAACACGAAATTCTTGGCGAACTTATGAAACTTCACTTTATATAGTTTTTAAAATTAATCTTCATTTTCCTACTCTATGAAAATGTGTTTACATCAAAGAATTATTTTTCAGAAATATTAATGAAGATGGAATATTGAAGTCATAGTTATTCTTTTGTGTTCCTCTGTGTCTTGTGTTTTTCGTTTTTTGGCAGAAATGTTCATGTGTTTCCTGGTTTACATTTACAGATCTAAAAAACTCGTTATATATTTTTAGTAGCATTAAATATATTACAAAATGTGCAGCAACTAATTGGTTGTATGGAATTTTTTACAGCTTATTTTTGGTAATAAGAATCTAGTATAAGCAAACAAAGAAAAATTTAATGGTGTAGGAATAGTAACTGAAATCCTAATCATTGTATCTTTTTAAATATTGACATTTCTTTTCATTGGAACAATTACCTCTTTGTTTTTTGAAAGATGTTCTTTTAGATAGATGATTTTTATTTAAACTGCTTATTTTTTAAGTTAAAATGTTCAGAAATTATGACTGTTAATATAGTATCGATCAGTTATGGAATGCTTGTTAACACATTTTAACAGAGTACCCCAAGTCTTGGGGGTGTTTTTATTCTCATTTTTTAAGAGAAATCTGTTATTCAGATTAGCAGCACTACATTACACCCCACCCCACCCCAGGTAAACAATGTCGCGGAGAATGTGTGTTTAGTCATCCTTCTTGCTTTCCATCCATGAATAGCACTTTATAATGTAGGTTAATCTAAGCAATTATGCAGTGTTATGTTGATCATTGTACAATAAAGCTGCTAAAGGTCACAGGTGTGGTTAAGTTTAATGCTCGAGCTTTGGGTAAGCACATACCTTGTAGGGATTTTTAAATATAAAGCTTTAACAGGAATAAGAGAGCTGTTCTCAAACATTGTAGAGTTATAAATTATTCAGTGGAATTTGTTTTGTTTTTATTAAAAAAATTTAAAGAAAACCAAATGTAATTATTTAAGTCTCTAGGAATTTTTAGTATGTTTATGTGGAAAATTGAAACAATATTTATTAAAGACATTGAGTTGACACATTAATTTAAAGCTAAAAGTTTTGGGTGCTTTTAATTATTTTGGTTGTTTTTTATTAGTTGAGTTCTTGTGGCAATGATCATTAGAAAAACTTAACATGGAACTCTTTCACTTGGTTAGTTGATCAGTTTGTCTAATATTTTATTTTTTTTCTTTTTTTGGCGGGGAGCGCCAGGAATCAAACTTAGGACCTCACACTTGCCAGGCAGGTGCTGCACCACTGAGCTGAATCCCTGGCTACTATTTCTTTTCTGATCCTTAGTTGATTAGATTTTGACCCAATGTGTAGTCAGTTCACACTTGTGCTATCCTGTCAGGAATTCTAGGAGTTGTGGTTGTTAATGGATCATAACAAGTTGTTATTAATGCTCAATGGGTCTTAATTTTTTTCTTTAATAAAATAGATTCAAGGGTGTTCCTGAATAATAGCTCTTACATCATAGTTGCTTTTTTAAAAAAGTAGTAAGAGTTGTCTTTTGTAATCCAGCATAGTATGGATGTGTTGAATCTTTTGCCAGAGTTTATAATCTAGACTGCACAAATATCCAATGTAGAAATATTATCTTATTGCTATAGAAAAGAATTGAGAGCCAGTGTAATAGACAAGAATGCTTTCAAGAAACTATGCTCTCATTGTCAAGATTTGCATTCATTTTAAAGGAGTTTATCTGCTTAGCCACGGTACTATTCTAACAATGCAAGATTTTTTGTTTTTTCAATCCTAGTAATTTTGAACCTAGGGCTACTAAGTTAAATCCCCAGATCTTTTTATTTTGAGTTTGGTTCTCACCAAGTTGCTGAGGCTGACTTTGAACTTGTGATCCTCCTGCCTCAGCCTCCCAAACAGCTGAGATTTCTTAAAACAGATGTATAGAGTAGTTTTAGGTTTGGAACGAATTTAAGAGGAAGGTAGAGAGACTTACTGTATTGCCTCTGACTGCAAACGGTCATGGGCTTCCACTGTCACACCCCTTCTAGAACGTGGTGTATGTGTGTCAGCTGGTGGGTTTGCATTAGCGCCTGATTTGAAGTTCATAGTTTGCTATGGTGGTGTATACTGTATGGTTTTGAACAAACATATAATGTTATTTGTTCACAGTAGAATTGTACAGAATAGTTTCACTGCTCTAACAATCCTCTCTGCATGCTATCTATTCATCTGCCCCACCCTCTCTAATCCCTTGAAAACACTGATGTTTTTCCCATTTAGCATTTGCCTTTCGCAGAATGTCGTTAGTTGGAATCATACAGTACGTATGGTTCTTGGCTTCTTTCCCGACATGCATGTAAGTTTTGTCTATGTCTTTTGTAGCTTTACAGTCCACTTCTCTTTAGTGCTTAATGTTTCATTATATAGTGTACTAATTTATCCATTTACCTGTGGAAGAACATCTTGCTTCCAAGTTTTCACAGTTACAAATAAAACTGTTACAAACGTCCATGTGTAAATTTTTGGGTGGACATAAGTTCTCAGCTCTTTTGGGTAAATACCAGAAAGATCAGTTGTTGGATCATATGGTAAGAATATGTTTAGTTTTGTGAGAAACAGAAACTATCTTCCAAAGTGTCTGTAACATTTTCCATTCTCTAATTGGGCTTTTCCCCCTTTCTGTCTATAGCTATTAAAGATTGAAGTACTAAGGAGTGATTGGCAGTTTTATATGTGAGAGCTTATTGACTGTTGGACTTCACTGTGACCATTCATTGTTATGTGATAAGGTGGGCTTTGTTGGGTCCTCCCGGTGGGTCAGTATCTGTAGGTCTTTCCTCAGGATGTTCACTTTCTCTAATGACGAGATTCTTGATCTTCTGTGTGGATAGTCTTCTTCAGAGCTGGACTAGGTACTGAGCTGAGGTTCCATTATTTTGTAAGCAAACTATTTTCCTGACCTCTCCTGTGTATTTAGTGTCCCAGAGTGAGAGCCAGTCCCAGTTTTCTTCAGAATCTCTACCCCCTATCTTGCTTGCAGGTTATTGATGATGGTGATAGTGAATCAGGAGGAGGGGAGAGGTAAACATTATATTTATACAATTTTTAACCACTTAAATCTGTTGTTAGATTTCATGCTTAAAACTAACCATCTACTCTTTAGATTACACCTCTTTTACTACAGCTCTACCCCCACTACCCTTCCCATCCTCTGCTTGTTTGTTTGATTTTTGTCTTTTTGAGACAGGTTCTCACTACATAGTTCAGGCTGGCCTTGGGCTCACTTTGTAGCCCAGGCTGGTCTTGAACTTGCAATGATCCTCCTGCCTCAGCCTGCCAAGTGCTGGGATTACAGGCATGCACCACCACACTCGGCTCTCTGCTTTTTTATGGGACTCTTACTATTCTGTTTTTTGGTTCTGGGGATCAAATGTTCAGGGCTGCATGCATGCCAGGCAAGCCTTCTATCATTGAGCTACACTGAGCTTTCTCCAAATTTCACACTTTGATTCCGGTAAAATGTAAACTCTATGAAAGCAGGATTTTAACGCATTTTTTTTTTTTATTATTGCTCTGGTCCCAATTGGTTTTCAGTCTTGTGACTTACCTTTGCCCTTGAACATGAGTACCTCTAGTCTAGAAATTATATTTCTTATAAATTTCTTAGGCTACCAGTTCTGCCAGTACCTTTGATAAGCAAATGTTTGAATTCCTTCTTGAAGCATGCTTTAACAGGCCTCAAAGTTGTTGGTTGATGAAGGAATTGTATAAACATCCCTAGAGTTGAACACAGTGAGCTTGCGTCCCCAGCTGCTAGGTAGGCCCAGGCAGGAGGATCAGACTGAGAAGCCCGTTCCCGCAACACCCTGAGGCCCGAGTGGTGGAGGAGTCCAAACAAGTTGTAAAGCTTAGGGCACTGCAATCCATGAAGAGTTGATCTTAGAGTTGACTTTAGTTATTTATAGGTGTATAAGGAGAGGACCCCATAAGCATATAAATTTGGGAATAGGTATTTTTACTACAGGAATTTTCACAGTATTTAGTGTGCATTTGACTGACAGATCATTCAGTGCAACACATTGCACAAACAGGAATAATAATACAGATTTATGAACCCTAACTGGCTTAGATTAATAGCCGAGATGTGTCTCTGTGTGATCTTAGATACATTATTAACCTGCGTGCTTCAGTTCATCTGTAATAGTTCTAGGGCCAACTTCTTACATAAGTTAGGTGACGTACACGAAGTAGGTGACAGTAGGGTCAGGTCATGCTTACTGTATGGGAGCTTCACAAGCACATCCTTTTAAATAGCATTTTGGAAAATAGCTATTTAGGGTTTCTTTTACAAATGATAATACATTTACATAGAAAGTCACACTAGGAAGAGTGTAAGTAGTGCGTTTGACTGTTGTTGTTCATGCGGAGATCCAGTTTGACAGGATGCAGCTCTATTTGCTGTAATCACCATTTTGCTTGCCAGGTGGTCCTGGCACACATCCCAAGCCCTGTAGCACAAAGTTACGAAGATTATCTCAATGAAACAAATGAGAGCGATACACAGTGCAATATCTTGTTATTCTACTTAGCTGGTTATGAAAATGTTTTATTTTTTCATAAAAATGAATCCAGAAATCACAACAAATGATAGGCTCGCATGCTGTGCTTGCCACTGACTCATGGACTGTTTCTGAACTAACATCGAACATGTGAAGTACTTCAGAGGAAGGCCAGGTACGTGTTGTCTGACTGTAACCCACCTTGTCTAGCTTAGCATTTAAATGCCTGCCTTCTATCTTGGGGTGCAGTGATGTTCCTGTTTTTCTGCCTCCCAAAACATGCTTTTGTCCATAGACTGTAATAAATTGCATTTTGTGGAATTCTGGATCTGTTTGCCTCTTTCTTTTATCACTGGATCCCTTGCACCTTTGTTGCTGATTCTCATACACCCGGACTGGGTTTTTCTAAAATAATTTGCTTAGCAACTTGAAAACAAATTAGGGGGCCAGGGATATAGCTCAGCAGCACAATGCCTGCCTGGCCAAGTGCAGTGTTGTGAGTTCAATTCCCAGTCCCAAAAAAACAACTGTATTAATAATTTGAGATGTGATTCAGTTTGTCAGAATAAAAAAATCACGAATCAAGATAATATGGTTTGGATGGGTTTTTTTTGCTATTACAACAGTGAACAAGCACTCAAGACATGGAGAAGAAAAAGTTTCATAGTCTGTATCATGTACAGTACCAAGGTCCAGAGTAAACTTAGTTCAGAGCAGACCTGCTGATAGCCTTAAAAGCAGTGTGTAGCCTAGAGCAAGGCTCTTCAGACATTAACATGCAGTTCACCTGGGGAACTGATTAAAATGCTGATTGTGACCAGTTGGTGGGGGGTGGAGCTTGAGATTCAACCTCTAACAAGATCCTGAAGCAGGGCTGAGACGGATAGCTGGGTTTTGGAGAACAAACATACCTCTGCAGGCATGGGTCGGAGCTGGAGCAGGAGCTCACCTGCAACGGGAATGATCGTGACACAAGGCTCTTGATACTTACTGGTAAGACCAAAATGAGCTCGTCGAGAACTTTTGTGTCTTCTTGGGCTTTGAGTGAACGTTTAATCATTGCTTCCAAGGTATCATATGGTATAGGAGAGAGTTTGGGCCTCCCAAGTGCAGGGAGTATAGATTTTAAAAACAGAAACAAAAAAACCAGCAATCTCATTTTCCAGAAAGAATATAGGTAGACCGTTCAATTCTGACCATTTTGTCCTCCGTGATACTAAAATGAGTTAATTACAAAAATATATCCACAACTGGTTAAAATTTTTCTGACAGTTCCTCATTTCACAATTTACAGGCTGGGGATAGAGCTCAGTGGTATAAGTGTCTGCCTGGCAAGCACAAAGTCCTGAGTTTGTTCCCCCCACCCCCCCCCCCGCAAAAAAAAATTATTTGTTGAGCACTATATTCCAGGACCTATGCCAAATGCTTAATGTAAATCTTATTCCTAAGAAAAATGTACCATTTTACCTGTTTCACAGGAGAAGGAGACTGAACCAGAGCAATAACTTGTCTAGATATCAAAGCTTATAAATGACAGGTGAGATTTGAATCCACATCTAATCCTAGTGTCTGAAAAACATTTTTTTCCTTCCGTTAACTGTTGTGGAGGCTGGGAAGGCTCTGAGTCCAGGCCTTCCTGCTGGCAAGTGCTCTGCCCTGAGCGCTTCTCCAGCCCTAATGGAGGTGCTCGTTTTTAATGATGACAGGATTTTATTGCTGGTAGTTAGGTTATCTGGTCTGTTCTTACACTGTTTCAAAGAATGCTCTGGGTATGAGATTCAAAGCCACTCCAAAAGGATGTGCCTGTTTTGTTTTTTATAGTATGTATTTTGTTTAACAAAATAAAAAAGCATGATTTAAATGACTGCAGGTTCACTTCACACAACAATTTCTTACCTTGCCCCAATAAATAAAAGACATTCCTGGTTGTTTCATATCTCTAATAGACTTAGCTTATGTACTTTCAAAGAAAACCTGTGAAGTTGGTCATGCAGATAGCTTGTAAAGATTCTGGTGAAAAGTCATCCTCATGGGAAATTTTCAGATTTACATGATCAGTTTTTAAATGCATAGAATTAATAAATTCCAGTTAGAAAGAATCCTATCATTTCCAAGGTGCAGAATTACTGTCAGCAGTACCTTGTCCAGTCATTAGAGTGTGTATTCTTTTGTGGCAGTGATCTCAAATCTTTATTCATTGTTGGCTTATTCCATCATACTCCTCACATTTTCCTTTCCTCTAAATTATAAATTAAATAGAATTTTAACTTAATGTGAGTAGTCTCATTGAAGTTCCATTTGTTATGATTTCTGTTACTCTTCCAAAGATTTTTTGGCTTGCTTCTTTAGTTTTATTTTAACCAATGGGCATAGAAACCTCTTATTAGAATCCTTAGACATAACACCCTTCAAAGATGGTTTCATTGTGTCCATAGTTGATTTGTATGCAGCTTGAATAGTGAAATTATTTTATGCTTTAGAAGGTTATTTATGGCACTAGAAATGTTTCCATTATATATTTACTTCTCACCATGTCAAGACATTACATTCATGTATAGTCTTAATTTTGGAGCAAAAGAAATGGATGAAACATTGATTTTTAAAAGTTATCATATCCAGCAGGTTCAAAGTATTTTGTTGGTGAAGATAAAGGAAATAAGCTTCAGTTACTTAAATCAATTATTACCTTTTCTTTTGTTAACCTTGGACTGAAATGGTCTCATGTAGCTCTAACTTGCAGATTTTATATTCTGTAATAACCCATGAGTTTGATTACTTTTTTTTTTTTTTTGCAGTTGTCTGTTTTCCTAAGGATATTTCTAAATGTTCCCAATTTGGATTGTTCTTGAAGAAGAATATTAGGCAAACTTTTGTATTTATGATTAAGGAGATGAAATACAAAAATATTATAACTCCCAACCTGTTAGATGTCTGATACACTGAGTTCATGTTCTCTAAAATTTGGAGAATGAATTCTAGAAACAACAGAGGTTAAAATAGGAAATATTTATTGAGAGGGAAAAAAATAACTCCTGAGAGGCTTGAGGGGGACAAAATGGGTTATCGAGGACTCCACTGTACAGGGAAATTTTATAGAGCAGTAGGCACATGGATTCGACATGGGTTACAGCTATGATTAACCTGTAAGGTTACAAGTATAGCCGCTTAGGTAATAGTGATCTGATGGGGAAACAAGTAATAAGCGTGCACGGAAAAAACAAAGACTTTTAGGAAATGACGAGTCTGGAGGTCTTGGTCACCCACCAGGGTGACTGATGTCTATCTTAGCTTCATCAGGCCTGGTATTTGTTCTTGAGGAAGTACACAAATCTGTTTTGTCTTTATCTTGATACCTGGTCTCCAATAGGTGTGTCTCTAACCATTGTTGAGATATTTTATCTTTTTCCTGGCTGCTGAGAGCCTAATCCTATCTGACTGCCTATAATATTTCTGCCTAGCTTAGCTGTCTGTAATATTTACCACTCTAAATTCATACCCACTTCCATGAGGGGGCAGGAGGTGATGACCATGGCTTCTTCAGGCTGAAGGGGGTCTAGTTGTGATCGACACTCTCCAGAGTGTCTGTGTTGAGGCTCTCAATAGATGTTGGGCATTCTAGTCCTGGGTAGTATACAGCTTTAATTCTGGAGGACACAAGGCCAATGTTGTAGTCAGGGTTTACAAGACAAAGGGTTTAATACAGGACTATTAATTTATAGGATTATTTTATAATATTCACCCAAAGAGTCAAATGCAAAAAAAAAAAAAGTATAGATCTTTCCATGCATAAGACCCAAAGAATCCAGCTGAGAGTATGGATCCCACAGCAATGTCCTGCCTGAGTCCAACTTAAGACCTAGAGCTCATGGCAGTGTCCTCCACAAATCCAGCTGGAGGCCCAGAGCCTGTGAAAGTGTCTCATGCTAGTCTGTATCGAGGATCTGCACTGGGAAGGCCCAAAGGTCAGTGGTGAAAGCTAGAAAGTCTGCGCCAATGGGATGAAGATCTGTGCCAGTAGGTTGAGGGATCTGCATTGGAGCCAGGAAGTGACGCTCAAGGTGAGGGACCAAAGCTTCCTTGAAAAGTACCACAGCCATCCTCAGTGACAGCAAGGACCTGACCTCCTCTGAGGATAACAGCTGAGTTCCTATCAGGAAAACCAGCATGACAAGCTTCTCCTGGAGAATCAACAGCACCATGTTTCCCTCTGATTCTCTTTTATGCTGTTGGCAACAGTCCTCAGGTGGGCCTTCCACACCCAGCACCACACTGACTCATTTCAGCTGGGTGTCACAAGTTGACCATTAGTTAATCCACCAAAATCCATCCCTGGTCAACTTGATGACTAGACACATTTCCTTAAACCATAGTCCCCTGTGGCAGATCTATGAAAAATTAACATGTCTTGATCTATTCAGATTTACATTAATATAACCATTACATATATACGATTCTTACTACACTCATTTCCACACAAAAAGCAAAATATTCAAAGGGTGATCAAAATTCAAGGTTAAAACCACAATTCTTTAATTAGTTAACTGGATTACAAACATAGCTAAAAACTACATTAAAATCATACTAAGAGAGCTAAAAAAAAAAAGCTATTACAATCACATTGCTTGTTTTTCATTAACTTTTAAAAACAGCATGGGAACACTAAGAAACTGGACTCTTGCATTTCAAACACTTTTCCCTTCAGATGAAAGGCTTTAGTTTATTTTTTCATTGTCCTGCTCAAAAACCACACTGTCCTCTGTATCATCCTTGTAATCCACAGCTCCACTAGAGCCTTTCCTCTGGCCAAATGCTTCAGATCACCCTGATGGTTCTCCAGCCTTAATTTCTGATGTAGATCTATCTGGCCAGAAGCTCTCAACAGTAATCATGCCACTGTCCCAACAGTAGACTGCATTGAAAATTTTCTGCCACCCAAGCAATATCTCTAACACAAGTAAGGGTCCCTCAAGCTGCTATTTTGCCACTGTTTCAGCCTGTTGATGACATCAAAATACTGTCAACTCCTTTTTGGTGTCCTCGACAGTGAATTACTGCCATTCTGGAGGGTATATAGACAGATGGTAAAAGTTCATCTATCTCTCTACGATACTTTATAGGAGATCCACTGGTTGTCGAACAGTTTATTTCTCTCCATATGGCTGCTGCATGGGCATGTAATACCAGGAAAGCATACTTTGAATCAGTATATTGGCTTTCTGTCCTTCACTGAGTTGTAAAGCCTTGATGAAAGCTATGAATTCTGCTGAGTTCCAGCTCCAGGCACAAGTGAGGAACTCCTGTGTACCTGAGGTAGAGTCGCTCCTACACATCCTGTCTGATCTTCCATGAAAGAATTGCTACTGGAGAAGAGGGTCAAATCAGGCAGGGTCAGGAAGGGGAGTGTCTAACAGGTCTTCCCTGGCTGCATGTAAATGGGGAATTACCTGTTCACAGTCGTCTTTTTATCAGGGACCTGGCCAAGATCCCCAACTGCCTGTATGAGGGGTACTGGGAGGGATAAAATAAGCAGACAAATTTAGCAATGCATGATGGGGAACTGGGAGGTCAAGGCCGCAGGATAGGCAAAGACCCAGATCCTCCAGCCACTATTTATTGGGTGTGTACAGTGCAATGGGTGTATACAATGATAGAAGGGACAGTGGGTAATCCTGGGGTGTCTCAAGAGGGTGGAGATATTTTATGCTAACAAAAATTTTGCTCAGGAGTGTTCTTTTTCATCTTAGTAGTTTTAGTGTAGTCTTAGTGGGTGGGAGAGGATGGCCCATCCCAAGAGTTAATGGGATGTCTCAAAAGGGTGATACCATAATCCCAAACCTCAAAATTAGCCATTGTGAATTCATGGTCTCTAGTATCTTTTAGCCTCAAATTCCTCTTTTTCTGGTGGAAAGATAGCAGGGTTTAAGGAGGAATATGCCCTTATTTGAATGGCTGGTCCTTCTGGAAATAGAGGTCGGTATTTAGGTCTCTTTTGGAAGAAAGAAGTCTTGCCATATTGTGAGGTGTAAATACAATGAGATCTTTGCCTGAAGTCAGCTTGGGGGCCTCTGTACCAGGAGAGGTGCTGGTACTGCAGCCATAGCTCTAAGGCATCCCAGTTCTGCAATGTCTAATTCATGACTCAGGTACCCTACAGGCTATTGAGCAGGTCCTGGATACTGCATAAGCACTTCCGTGTCCCTCCTTTCATCAACATTCAGATTGAAATGTTGTCCTGTCAGTACAGTATGCTCAGTGCTGGGCCATTTAGAAGCACTTGTTTAAGCTGCTGGAATGTGGTCTAGGAATCAGGTTCCCCATTTTAAAGTATGGGTATCTGTCCTTTGAGCTTCTTTTATAAACTGATACAGGGGTTGTGCAATTTTACCATATCCTGCTATCCAAAGGTGACAAAAACCTTTAACTCCTAGGATTCTCCATGGCTGTTTTAGAGTATTGGGCTATAGAAAAGAAAGAATTGAGTTCATTCTTCCCTCAGCTTCTGGGTTCCCTTGGATGATAAGAGAATGAAACTCCCGACCTACTATATGTCTGGTAGGAGTTTGTGTTCTCTAAAATCAAAGAATGAATTTTAGGAGCAAAGGAGGTTAAGAGTAGAAATATTTATTGAGAGAAAGCTTTTGAGAGAGACAGAAGGGGTCCCGAGCAGGTTGTCAAGGATTCTGTATTTTCTCAGGACTTTTATAGAGTAAAATCATGAGGTGAGGTGGGTCTAAAATTGGGGAAAACTGGGAACTAGCTGTGTTTTGCCAATAAGATTAATAGCTCAGGTAATTGGGAACAAATGAGGAAGTGAGTCACATAGAAAATGGACATTCTTAGAGAGCAGTGACTCCTCCCTAGGGATTGGAATAGTGACTCCTGATTTCTCAAAATGATCCAGATTTAATCTCTAAGGATTATATTTATGGGAGTGTTTGCATTTGTTTTGCCTTGGATCCTGAGATCTGGCCCACAGCAAGAGGTGTGTGTCTCCTCCAAGGTCACCAGACATCTGTCCTCTGTGCTGGCTTCTTTGAGGGCCTAGTCCTGTCTGACTGCCTATAATATTTCTAACTAGCTCAGTTGCCTGTAACAATAAGGGCCAAATATTTTACCTCAGGTCTACAAAATTGTGCCTGGATCTAGAGATATTCTAACCTCTGTCCTTCTCTGCTAGAAAATTAAGCAAAGCACAGGAGCCTTGGCCAGAGAGCTCTTCTTAGGGCACTCACTACAGTGTATCATCTACACATTTCAAGACCATGACTTGGGAAAATTCAAAACATACCAAGTCATAGGAAAGCCTTTGCCCTAACGGATGGGGACTGTCTCTGAACCCTTGAGGAAACACAGTCCAAGTCAGTTGAGAGGCCTGGTTATGGGGATTTTCAAAGGCAAAAAGAAGCTGGAAATCTCTATGCAAAGAAATACAAAAGAAGGCATCTTTAAAAATCTAACACTGACAACTGCCTAGCATCTTTTGGGATAGGAGAAAGAAGAGTGTATGTGTTAGGTCCCACTGGGCTGACACTACTGCCTTGTTCATCAAGTCTAAGGTCCTATACCAACCTTCAATCCCCTTTGGGCTTTTGAACTCCCAAGATTGGAGTGTTGCATGCAATTTTAAGTAACTAAGTGTCCCTAAGTTATTGATTATAGGCAACAATTCTTTCTTTTTTTTTAAATTTTTTATGTAAAGGGATAAAATAGAAAAAGGAGAGAAACATTACAGAATTTCAAAAAAAAGCATAAACAGAAATCACTAGCTGATAAATTACATATTGCTCTTTTAAAAATAGTTGTTCAAGTTACAAAATTAAAGCATACAAAATGGACACTCAAGCAGTGAGACTGCAAACAGATCTGTTCAACAATCAAACAAGAACTAAGAAATATGGGTAACAATCCTGCACACATAAATATACATGCAGTTATATCTTTTATGGCACTTCC
>PVLA01010444.1:0-63343 GCA_004027455.1 Hydrochoerus hydrochaeris | reverse complement strand
CCCTTCCCTTCCCTTCCCTTCCCTTCCCTTCCCTTCCCTTCCCTTCCCTTCCCTTCCCTTCCCTTCCCTTCCCTTCCCTTCCCTTCCCTTCCCTGCCCTGCCCTGCCCTGCCCTGCCCTGCCCTGCCCTGCCCTGCCCTGCCCTGCCCTTCCCTCCACTCTCCTCCCTTCCCTTCCTTTTCCTGTCAAATTGCCCCAGCTAGAACTCCCAGTGCTATGTTGACTAGGAACGGTGAGGGTGCTCGCCTTTGTCTTTCTCCTGAGCCTAGGGAAGGTTTTTGACATTCTCCCTCTTGAGTGTGAGGTTAGCCTTGAGCTGACCATGTATCTGTGGGCTTCATTACATGGAAGTGCACTTCTTCTACTCCTATTTGTTGAGAGTCAACTTTATGAAGAAAGGATATAGATTTCTTTTTGGAGACGGGGTGTCTGTGTAGCCCAACCTGGCATCAAACTTGTGGCAATCTTCCTGACTCAGCCTCCCGAGTGCTGGGATTGCAGGTGTGAGCCACCACACCTGGTCAGGATACTGAATTTTTCCAAATGCTTTTTGTGCATCTATTGAGATAGTCATCTGACTGTCACCCTTCATTCTGTTAATAAATGTGGTGAATCACATTCACTGATTCCCTCTGCCTGAGCCACCCTTTCATCCAGCGGATAAATCCCACTCGATGGTGGTGCGAATGATGCTTTTAATGGTCTCATGAGTATGATTTGCTCTTACTTGCTGAAGATTTTTGCAGCCAGGCTCCTTGGGGCTACTGGCTTATGATTTTCTTGTCTCATAGTATCCCCGCTGGCTTTGTAGTTTGAAAGTTTTCCTTTCTCCCCTAATGTTCCGGGAAGAGTTCAGGAAGGTTTGGTGCTGGTTCTTCAGATGCTTGGCAGGTGCATGAAGGCATTGGTGCTGGGCTTCTCTAGTCAGAGGGCATTTGATTCCTGAGCCGATGTCCCCATCTATCATTGGTCTGTTTAGATTCCCTGCCTCTTGTGATTCAGTCTGGGCAAAGTGTTTGCCTGCAGGAATTTCAGTTTCTTCTAAGTTGTCCAGCTGGTTGGTACCACTGTTCGTAGAAGTCTCTTGTAATTGTTTATATTTCTGCAGTAGTAGTTGTAGTCTCTGCTTTCATTTAGGTTTTATTCTTTTGAGTCCCTATCTCTTTTTTCTTGGTCCAGCTCAAGTTTTGTCAATTTTATCTTGTCACAAAGTTGACTCAGTTTCATTGGTCTTTTGTTTTTCAAGTCTCTGTTTATTTATTCCTGCTCTAACTTTTATTTTCTTCTTTCTGTCATCCTTCCCCCTTGGTTTCTTACGGTGTAAAATAGGTTGTTTATTTCTGATATTTATCTTTTTTCCATAATGTGAGCATTTATTACAGTAGACACCTTTCCTCAGAACTGCTTTTGCTGAGTCCCATAAATTTTTGAGACATGGTGCATCTATTTTCATTTATTTAAAGGTACTTTTAATTTCTTTTGATTTCTTTCGTTCATTGGTTCTTCAGCAGTATGCTATTTAATTTCCATATTTTGTAAGTTATCCTATTTTTCTCCTTTTTTTTGGCCTAATTTTGTACTGTTGTGGTTAAACAAGATACTTGGCATGATTTTAATTTTATTAAATTTATCAAGACCGTTTTGCAATCTGGCATCTGATCTGTCCTGGAGGATGTTCCAAGTGCGCTGGAAAAGAGTGTACAAAGGCTGGACTGTGCCCTGTACGTCTGTTAGGTGCGTTTGATATATAGCGTTGTTAAAATCTGCTATTCTCTCATTGATTTTCTGTCTGGATGATCTCTTTGTTGTTGAAAGAGAAGCCTTGAAGTCCCCTGCTACTATTATACAGCCATCCACCTCCCTCCTCAGCTTTGTTAATGATTGCTTTATGTCTTTATGTGCTTCAATATCGGGTGCATATGTATTTACAACTGTCACCTCTTGATGAATTGATTTCTTTATCGTTGCAGTAATCTTCTCTGTTGCTTATCATGAACTTTGATTGAAAGTCTAGCAGGGTACGAATGAGTCAGTAATTATACCAGGTTTGCCCTAAAGTGGATTCTTCTTTACATATATTTACGTGTGAAGTCACCAACCTGAGCTGTTGGGAAATGAAGCAAGAACATTAACAAAACTCTCATAGAATACATTTTTTCTTAAAAGAAGTCAAATTTTTATTCTTTCCCAATATGCACAGTGACTCCAACCCTGCTCGTGATTCTCTGTAATTAGCACTTCAAGAGGCCCCTACAGACACCCCACAGTGCTCGGCGGCCCAGCCTCTGCGCCTGCCTGCCGTAGGAGCTGCCTGTGGATCCCTCGATGACGGTACTTTTCCTGGGCTGCTGAAGGTAATGCGTGGAGAAATGCACGCCTGGGCCTTCTAATAATCAGTCCAAACTTCAGGTGCCTTGAAGTATTAAGTTCCCTATAGTAACGTGGAAATAAGGTAAATGTTCAGCATTATGAGAGAAAACCCGCAAGTGACTGCGAAGGCGTAGGGCAGGTCCAGGCCTGGGGTGGAGATTGGGGCTCGTCAACCACACGGCCACAGGAGACCCACGCTGCTCTCACAGCTGCGTGCCTGTGTGCTTGCTCGGGAGCTCCATCGGGGCTTGGTTGGCGCCGTCCTTAGCAAGGCTCTGCTTGCCTGAGTTAAAAGCAGCTGAGGAATAGGTGACCAAGGAGGCCCACGGAGACCCCTGTGGCTAGTCCCTGGAGGGTATGGCTGCTATCTGCGTCCTGGCTCTGACCCCCCGAGTTAGACAGATTTCTCTTTTGAGATGACTGGTTGTGTCAGACTCTCAAGGGTTCCCTTGCAGAGCAGGGGCCTTGTAAACCTGGCCGTGGTGGTGGACATTACCCCCAGAGGAAGAAAAAGGGCTACTGTCCAGAGACCCCATGCTATGCTTCCCATGGGGGCAGCAGCATGTCCTTCCACCTGGGCTTCAAGTCAGGTTCTAAGCCTTCCCTCCCCTCCCTCGCCTGGTAGTGGGTGTGTTCCAATCCCCCAGTGTATCTCGAGCCCCGCTTTCCTCTCTATTTATGACCTCCACATAATGATGTTTTTGATCAGTGGTAGATTTCGTATTCCATGGTGGTCCCGTAGAATTATACTGTCTAGTGACACCGTAACCATCTCAGCTCATATAAGTACACGTGAGTCAAAACAAAATCACCTAAAAGCATTTCTCAGAAACATCACCTTTTTGTAAGGCGCGGTCTGTGACTGTAGTTTCCAGCAGACCCTCTGGTTTATTCTCTCTCAACTACTGACCCCTTCAAATCAGGGGCTTTCAATTTTGCTTAGAACAGGTTTTAAACCCACTTCTGAGGGGCCGCTTCTTCTCCGACCCATCTCTCTGTATCTCAGTGAGTTGCCTGCTGGGCTGCTGTTTGTCCGTCCAACATGCCTAAGGGCCTGGGCCTAACTCAGGGTAGCACATGGTAGGCTCTTGACAAGTATTTCCCAAGCAACTGAGCTATTTTAGGCCCTGTCTTGCCTAGCGAGGAAGGGGCCTCTCACGGTGACTTTGTGCTTTCCAGAGCTGGAAGGAGATGGTTTCTCCCAAGTCTCTCCTGACCTCCTCTTAGGCCTACAGTCACCAAACTACTTTCTGACTGTGATTGTATCTTCCTGTCTGTCTTTCCAGGCCCCATTCCTGGGAGGGTCGTGATGTCTGTGTCTTTGTGTTCTTTTCTGGTCTCAGCACCCCCATGGAGAGGGAGTGACAGTGCGCACCGACAAGGTGGAGGTGCCCGGGGTTTCTTACCTTGCAGGCTGAGAGCCAAGTGGGGCTCCGGCAACCTTGTGGAGACCATGGTCGCTTCCCTGGAGAAAGCTTTGGGCTTCCTCTTGCAGCAGCTTCCCTCAGGATGGCTATAGAAACCTGTCTTGTTTTTAATTTTTAGTACATGCATCTAGATTTTTGAATATTTTCTATTTTCCTAAAGAAAGGCTTTGTGGTTCTCTAAATCACCCCAGCCATGGGTATGAGTATAAATAACCCTGGGCGCTGGGATGGATGTGTCCCTAAACATGGATGTGTCCTCCTGTGGAGGGTCCCTTAGGAGGACACAGACCTCCTGTGGGACCCTCGCATCTGTGGAGAACCTTCTGAGTGTGGTGCTGAGGGGAAGCTGTCCCGTGCTGGCCCCCACACCACGCGTGGCCCCTCAGATGCTGGGCTGCAGGCCTCTGAATCTGTGGGGAGCGACCCACAGGATGTGGGGAGGATTCAGAATCAGCTTCTGGGCAGTGTGGAGCTGTGGGTGGGGTGGCCTTGCTTGCTGACTCTCTGTGTGCTCCTCTGGGGTTCCTTTGGCTTCTGTCCCTGTTCAAACTCGGTCCTTGGCATCTCTGTGGACTCTGAAAGTCAGCCCTCACTTCCTAATAGATGTGTGTTTGCGTGCACTGAATTTCTCCAGAGTCAGGTACTGTACTTGCTACCAAGAGCTCTGATGCACGAATTGAGGCTTGGCTTGGAGTGGAATCAAGAGACCCTCAGGGATGGGGCGAGGATTTATATCTGCTCCTGGAGAGGCCCTAAGACGCCACGCTTAAGAGATCCCAGCAGAGAGTGGTTGAAAAAGACAAATGCTCATTTCTCTCCCCTATAATAGTTGGCGTGCTGGGAAGGCTTTGCTATTCTCCACACAGGGCTGCTGGGTCAGAGTTTGTTTCCAAGTCAGGGGGCAGCGGGAGGGGGAAAGGAGGAACTGTTGCATGCATCAGTTTTGCTGACATCCTGTCCCTCGGTCATGTCGCCTGTTTAGCTGCAAGGCAGGCTGGGAAGCACTCCGCTAGCTGCTCAGAAGACATTTAGCACCACCGGACGAGCTGGGTAGCTGGGGCCATTAGCAGTCACAGCCATGCGATGGGATAAAAAGCAGGGAAGGCCCGCTTCATACCCTTCACTGGAAATGTGGTGGCCCATAGCACGCACCTTACTAAATTATTGCCAGCTATGGCCTGGAATCCAATGCTTGACAGAACCAAGATATGGAGGGGCAGGACCACATCAGCATTACCATAAAACAGGGTGACAGGAACAATTTAAAGGCTCTGGGGGTGAATTGGCTATTTTTGCCATGCAGAATAACTAGAGACCCTCAAATTCAAACTCCAGACCTTTGGCTGGAGGCGTAGTTTTGTGACCGTGCTCTAAGAATCTCCTTTTCAGCTGGGGGAAATGGGAAAACAGACCAATAAAGGACAGCAGCAACAAGCCCCTCTGCGCCAGAGCTACGGTGCTGAATTGCTCTATCGGCTTCACCATTGGCTTCTGGGTAAAAGGTGGGACACCGGTCAGCAAAGAGCTGAAGCTTAGATGTGGGACCAGGCGTATGTGGGAGGGTCTGTAGCCCTCTGGTTGGCCTTGGAAGGGAAATGAGGACCCCACCCCACATCTGACGGAAGTCTCCCGGTCTTCCTGGAGTTCACCATTTCCCCCTGTGTGGGGGAGCTTCCCAGCAAGCACCAGTGGGATAGAGGGTGCCCCCTAGGCCGCCTCCAGACTTAGGCACATCCCAGGAGACCCGCTGTAGCAGGGCGAGAGGCTCAGGCTGTGCAAGCACAGGGGAGTGTGAGCCTTCCTGCCGTGAAAAGTGTGCATGTGTACGTGTGTGTGTGTGTGTCTGTGGACGCTGGGAGGTGGGAACCAAGGAGGGAGGACACAGCTCATGCTGGGTCCAGCTGCTGAACACCGATGCAGGCTTCTGGAGTTTGAGATGCTGAATCCCTTTTCTAGGACAGCCGTGACGAGCACCACAAACTGGATTGGTATGAACAATGGAAATTTATCTCACCCTAGTTCCGGAGACTCAGAAATCCACAGCGAAGGTGTGGACTGGGCCATCCTACTTCTGAGGATCCTTTCTTGCTTCTGCCCAGCTTTGGGCGGCTGCCAGCACAGCCTGGGGCCCATGGCTCACAGACACGTTGCTTTAGTCGCACCCCTGGTGGTTACCAGGTGATCTCTGCCTGCTCCTGCTGGTCTGCTCCAAAAGGCCCTCTGGATAAGGACACCAGTCCTGGGCCCAGGTTCTCTCTAGCCCAGTCTGGGCTCACGTTAGCTCACTTACACAATATTTTCTAATGAGGACACGTCCATAGGTAACCAGGAATACATACATATTTTTAGGTGACAGAGTGCAACATGGTATAGAGGTGATGCAATGCTGTGTACCAGTCTGGTCAGCCAGGAGTGAACTGAGTCATTTTCTTTCTGGTCACTGTGATCCTGGGCTCAAAAATAGCTCTCAGTAACTGAAGATGAGACACCAGGTCTTGGGATGGTCTAGTCAGGGATAAAGGATAAAGAAAGCTGGGAATGCAGAGTGGATCACGCCGATCATTCTGTCTTACCAGCTCCCTCCCAAACCACACACACGTGCGCGCACACACACACACACATGCACACGCACACACACGCACGCACACGCACACCCCTGAGAAGGCTGACACCCCATGCCCTTCACCATGACCTTGGCACATCCTTCAGGCAGGGAGGCCCCAACAGAACTGCATAGCTATCGCCCATGTGTGTAAAACTTCCACCATGGTGGCTGTTGGGAGTAGGCCCTCTGGGAAAACTGAGGCCAGAGGCCACTCTTAGCAGTCAGAGAAAAGGGACTGGTCATCCACGAAGCATCAGGGTCTGTTTGCTAATCAGAGGTCTTTGGTGTGACTAATTGATCTGAGGTTCTTGGAACAAAATCAAAGGGCAGCCCACAAAGGCCACTTGATTTTCAAACTGACATCAATGCATGAACGTGTCAGTGAGAGGCCCAGTCTGGGAAAGAGGCTCCTGACCTCAGTGACCATGGTAGAGGCAGGTCCTCTGACAATCCCTACTGCCAAGCCAGTTCAGAGACTCAAAGTCCTTTGAATGAGGTGCAGGGCAAGTGGGGCCTTGGAAGGGACCTGCAGTGGGGTCACAGGTGTGTGGTGGGGACCTGCATCCCAGCTTTTGCCACAGGATTTGTGCTGTTTACAGGTTTATTGTGCACTGAAGACAGGGAAATACTTAAGATGTGAGTCTTGGCCACTGGCTGCGAGCCTACGAGTCCCTGAGACCCTCAGTTTAAACAGGGTCACGTAGGGGTACAGGGGCCTTGGTGAGCCCTGCAAGCTTCTCTGCAGCCTGCTTCCAACTCCATGTATTGGTTATTTCCCACACTCCATGGTCCTCAGTCAAGGGGAGACCACCGTGGCTCTCTCGCTTCTGGAACTGAGAATGGCCCAAGAACGGGCTGTTGCATGTGTGGGTCCCCCTCCCCCCTTGATTCTTGTCCAATTAACAGTCAAAAGCAAGCACACTTGGGAGCCTGGAGGAGGACATGGGTGCCAGAGCTGCCCAAATGTCAGCAGTTGAGTTCTTCGCTGTGCTCAGAACAGCTCTTCAGGGCTCTGTCTCAAATCTGATAATGAGGTCTCCTTGCCATCTCAAATCAGAAGGAAGAAAACAAATATCACTAATTATGCAGAAATAATGGCTCAGCAGTACACACTCTTGTACTCTTGCATTGTAAGTTGATGGATTTCATAGGCTGCGTTTTGACCTACTTTATTCCATAATATATCATGCAAAGGTTAGATACAGCATGGGGAAAAAAAAGGCAGAAAAGATCATCAGAGAATATTATGAACAATTTTAAGCCCGTAAATTTGAAACTTTACAAAATGGAAGAAATCTTTGGAAAGTATAAATTGCCAAAACTGCCCAGAGAGAAATGTAAAACTGAAACGTTCCTATAACTGTTAAGAAAATTGAATTTAGTTTAGGATATTCCTGGGAAGAATACAGCAGACCCAGAAAGTGTTACATTCAGATTTTATTATTCAAAGAATAGATATTATTATTCCCACACAAGATTTTTAGAGAATAAGTTTTACAAAATCAATCTATGAGAAGCGTGTAATTTTGATATCAAAACAAGGACAGTTTGCAAAAAGGAAATTATAGGCTAGTCTCAAATGTTAACATGAATGCAGAAGTCCTAAAGCTATACTAGCCAAATACAGGACAAGCTATAAAGCAGGCAATTTCTTGTGACTAAGTAGCTTTTGTTCCATAAAGCAAAAATAGAAAACTTATTAACTTATTTTTTCCACATTAACAATTTAAAGAGGAAGAAAAGATATGATCAACTCAGTAGATAGAAAGAAAACTTCACTTACATTCAATGTTAACTGATGATCAAAGTTCTTCTTATTCAAACTCCTAAAAATTTAGATTCTAAAAATTGTATTGGACATCAGACCCAATGGAAAAATATTGAAAGCATTTATTTCCTCAAGCCAAGAATGGCTGCTATCATTACTATTACTAATCTTTGTGTTGGAGGAATTAAACAGTGCAATAAGACAAGAAAAGGAAATAAAATGTATAGAGATTATAAAAGGAAGGGATGACACTATCACTCTGTGTAGAATTAGATGCTTGTCTCAGAAAAATATCAAAGAATCTAGAGTCAAATTATGCAAATTAAGTAGAGTTTAATAAAGTTACTAAGCTGCACTAAAGGTTATATTGATCTTATGTAACCCTAAATGACCTTCCTGGATATAAGATCAATAAGCAAGTTAATTGCATTTGTATAGACCAGAAACAATCAATTTAACACTATACTTAAACACAATTTACAAGTAACAATGATAGCAAAAATTGATTGAAAATATATCCTGTGAAAGACATGCCAGCTTTTTATACTGGATGCTAACAAAATTTACTGAAATTTTTAAAATACTTAAGTCAGCTACAGTGTATTGCATATTTAAGGTTAGGACAAAACAAGAAAAAAGATAATTACTAATGTTGAAATCAGTATTTAATTCTTATGGAAATATGAAATTACCTATTCACCTCTCACTTGACATTCATTAATATGTGTTGGATCAAGCACTCAGAAGTTCAGAGTAACTTCAAAACTTTTAAGAAGCTGGAAGTGGTGGCACAAACCTGTAATACCAGTACTTTGGGAAGCCGAAGCAGGGTTTTATGGCTTATGTCTGGATGTCCCCTCAAACCCTCATACACTCACAGGTGGGACTTTGGGGACGTGACTGGATCATGGATGTGTATACAAATAGGTTTAAAGCTGTGTGTGATGCTGGGAGATGAAGCCTTGTAGGAAGAGGTGGGTCACCATGGGTGCAGTTGGCTCTGTATACTGTCTTGATGGCTCATTGCCTCCTGCCTGCCCTGCCATGGACTGTTTCTCCTCTGCCATGTCCCTCTGCCATGTCACCCTGCTTTAGAGCCAGCTGACTATGAACTGAAATCTCTTAAATAAGCCATTCCTCCTTTAATTTTTGGGTGTCAAGTATTTTGTCCCAGAAATGAGAAGGTACCTAAGACAGGGTGTTGTGATTAGTTTAAATGTACCCCCAAAGCCTCACACAGTCATGGAGGTGACTGAGTCTAGCATTTCTGATTGGTTCCTTGTCTAGCACTGGGATTGATGGTGTGAGTGCTGCACCCACCCAGGGGCAGGGAGCGGGCATATAATATAAGAGAGAGAAGGAGGTGTGTTTTCCCCTTTTGCCCTTTCGCTCTTGTCACTTGAAGCCGCCATGCATGGTTGCCCCCCAGCCACGCCATCCTGCCTTGGAGCCAGTTGAATATGGACTAAAACCTCCAAAAACTGTAAGATAAATAAATCTTTCCTTCCTTCATTTTGAGTGTCAGATATTTTGTCCCAGCAACAAGAGAAAAGTAACCAAGACACAGGAGATCACAAATTCCAGCACAGCCTGGGCATCTTAGCCACTTAGTGAGATCCTGTTTAAACATAAACAAATTTAAAAAGGGTTGGGAATATAGCTCCGTGCTAAGGCTCTGGCTTTAATCTCCATACTGTTAAAAGTACACTTAAAAGATGACATAGGATGAATGAATAGAGTCGTCTGAATCTCATGATGTGTTGATAAATTTAGTATGAAAATATTTATGTAAGTTTTTATTTTCCTGAAATGTGTATACATTTTTGGAACAGTCTCTGTCTACATATTCCCACAGGCATTTTTCATAATGTAAAATATTGAACTATGCTTATTATGGACATTATTCTCTTCTAACTGTGTACTACATGCTGAAGAGCATTTTATTTGGTGTTGCATTATAACTAAACCAGCCCCTACTGTCGGGCACAAGAATAAACCTGATTATTGTTCACCAGTAACAATGGGGGTGCTTTATCTCTTTTTGAAGCAGATTCCTGGAAGGTGCCACCCTCCACCCGTCCTGCTTTTGGATGATGTCCCTCTAGGCTTGTGGCCCCCTGGGTCCTGGCTTTCCGCTCCAGCCCCTTGGGAGCCCGACAGCTTACGTCAGGAGTGGGACTGGTGACCAAGTGTGGGGTGGGAAATGGGCCCCCAAACTCCAGAGGCTGCCTTTGCTTGCAGTGACCTGAAGTGGCCTCGCCTCTGTGTCCTTCCTGGACTAAAAGGGGCCATAGAATTGGCCTCCCCCGGGGTCCCCAGTCTAGATTTAAGTTGTTCCTGTGTCCCTGGGGTGGCCTGAATCCACAGACATCTGCCCAGGATGGACGCTGTTCTGTGGCGTTCTGGACGCCTTCCCTTTTTGCAAGAGAGTGGACTATTGCAGCAGGGACAGGGAGCTCTGGACCCCTTTCTTCTCACCAATGCTGGGCTTTTCTGGTGTCTCACTCAGGAAGCCAGAGAGATGCTTTGGAAAGTTTCCATCCACGGGGTGCCAGGCACACACTCTCCACTTGCCATCGTCTCGGTTTATTCTCTATTTCACAGGCAGAGACCCGGGCCTGAACAGAGAAACAAAGCTGCTGCAGGTGCAGGGTTCTCTGGGGCTCAAGCCCAACTCCGTCCTGTCCCCTGCCACTCCTGGGCATGAGTTCCCTGTGTGATCAAGGCACGGCTGGACCCACCACATTGGTGAGACACCTCTCTCTGTCCACCCAGAGGAAGTTACCCTCCTAAGGCCAGTTCTCACCCCAGGCAGGGTGACTCCGAGGTGGCATTTGCCTGCCTACTTCTTAGCCTCCTTGGTAAGTGCCCATGGCAACAGCTTCCTGCTTCCAGGGCTGAGGCGGGGTTAAGGAGGAGGTGGATGTGAGGCCGGATCCAAGCCCAGTGTCTGGCACTGGTGTTTATTTTAATCTTGGGAGAGGGGACAGGATGGGAAATCATTTAGAGGACCTGTGCTTCAGAGCTATAGAAGTGGCATTCTCGGTGACTGGCTGTGTATCCCAGAAAGGACTTCACCCCTCTCCAAGCCTGCACTTAAGGTCATCCATAGCTCCCAGAGAACTAAGTAAGACAAAATGTGTAGGAGACCTAGTTCAGCACTTGCTCGTGGAGGTCCCGAGCACCGGGTAGCTATTCTGCCCGTGCTCTGGTACTGCTCTCACCTGGCCTGCATAGTCAGGACACACAGGGAGGTGTCAGAGCCTGGGGACAGTAGAAATGCCTGCTTGTCCCTCTCAGTTTCCGGATGCTGCTAATAAGTCGGGGAGATGGAGAGCTACTCTGTCTTGTCATGCAGTCTCGCGCCGCTGTCTCTTACTCACAAATGTCAATGCTAAATGGGAGAAGCATGGTGCCTTCCCTCTGAATCTAGGCAATTAAGTAGCAATCAGCAAGCATAATTAGCAGGGTCAGGTTCCCCTCTGACGGGCTTGAGTGTCGAAAGCCTTCTGCCATTGTTGGTTCTCACCCACCACCTCTCCCCGTGTAATTTGGGGCAGAAAGGTAATTGGAAACTGAACGTGGCTGGCTGGGGTGTTATAAAGGAAGATGGACGCACAGACTTTCCAGCTGCCCACAGCAGGGCAAGGATCACCAGCAAAGTGGGGGCAATGCAGGGGTCCCCAGAGCTGCCCAGATGCAGCCTTGTTTACACTGTTCCCTCTTCTGACTGGGTCACAGAAATGATTAGGATTTATTGCATGTTGGGTGGTTGGTTACATTTTGGTCATGGCTTGAGGAGATTATCCCCAGTGATTTTGTTAATGCTACTGATTGTCCCCAGTGACCCCCCAGAAGGTTAACCTTTTTTCCTTTGGAACAAGGAGCCCCACAGCTAGCTTCCAGTGCAGTCCATGTTCATCCCGCCATCTACTCAGGCAGTCCCCACACTGGGGCATGCACGGGGGCGTGGTGTGGAGTGGAGACTGCATGCCTCGGGCTTCGGGCTCCTGGGGGAGCTCAGGGACTTGGTGGTTAATCCTCCCCTGCTCCCTGGGGAGGGCAGGCTCTGAAGGAAGGCTCTGACAGCAGATGCTTGCTCTGTGACCTTGGGCCAGTCACCTAACCTCCATGGGCCACAGGAAGAGGGATGTTTGAAGTAATGACAAAGGGACAAATGAAACCATATCTCTCAGGCTTGGGCCATGCTGGTAGACTGTAATCAGATGGGTGGTGACCCCTGAGCTTCCTGGGACCTCCTGGCTTGGACGATGGGACTGAGGTCCCCAGCAAAATCCAGGGGCTCAGAGGAGCATGCGAGCTCTGGAACTTCACCTCCTCATCATGCTCTCCTCCTGCCCTAAAGTCTGACTTCCATCCTGATTCTATCAGGGGTCCCCAAGTGAAGGGGAGATGGAGATAAATGGCCCCAGGGCACCCAAGGCCTGAGTGGTTTGAGACAGTGAGATGGGTTGAATGCCAGGAGAGTGAATGGTGACAAGAGGGTGACCCCCAGGGCAGGGGACACTTGGTACTAGGACAGCCCTGTTGATTTGAAACCTTAGGGTCACCTGGGTCTGACTCAGGACAGAGAGGGTTTGGATCTCACAGACTAAAAACACACCCTGAAAGGATGGCATAACAAAAGAACCAGCTCTGTGATGAGTGATGTGTGATCCCTTGTCCTGCATCAGGTGACAGGTGTCAGGACCACCTAGTGCATGTGCAGAAGAGAGGCAGGTGGGCAGAAAGTACCAATGCTGTGTACTCAGCCCTCCTGAGAGCCCACAGGCTATGTTCCCATGAAGGGGCACTTGCTGCACAAGGCCTGGCATTTGTAAGCCACTCCCACCTGCCCCATGACACACGGCAGCTCCAGTACTAACTGATGTGTAACCTTGGCCACAGCCCCACACAGGGAGTGGAGGAGTCTGCTTGACTGCAGACCGGGCACTCAGTTTCCCCAGCGCTGGGGCTGAACTGGGGGCAAGGGGCCTCCCTACAACAACCTGGGCTGGGATGTTGTGTTGAGACTGTTCTGAGAGACACAAATTATCCCCTCCTATCTGCTGCCACCATTTCCCTCATTCCACTTCCTGAGACCCAAGCAGAATCGGCTGGGGACAAGCAGAGGGCAGGAGATGGAAAGGAACACTTGGGATACAAATATCAGAGAACACATCCTCTGGTGGTTTAATGGCAGCAATTCATTTTCCTCCTTTAATGAGAAGTCTGGAGGTTGGCAGTGGCCGGAGACCATGTGTTGCTCAATTATTCCAACAAAGGCCTAGAATCTCCCAGCTCCTGTTCTCCTTCCTCAGTGTGCTGTGCTATTTCTTTTCTCCTTAAGCTTGTGGCCTCATGGCTCCAAGAGAGCTGCCATGCTCTAGGCAATGCATTTGTGCATCAGCAGAAGATGTGACAAAGGAACAGTACCAATGAGTGCCCTTTTGATTTGACTTTGGACTAGGAAAGAAAAGGCCACCCTAGAAACTCTTGAGCATGCCTCTCCTCACAGCTCTTGACAACTGGCCACCTGGCTACCCCTAGCTCAGGGAGTCTGGGTAATTGAGTGCCTGGGTTTCCCACCTCTGGAATGGAGTGGGCAGGAGGAGCAGTTTGGGACCAGGGTGGGCTACTGTAGATCCTACTGCCCAGGTGTTGGCTTTTGTGATAGCTGACTAAGTGGGCCACTTACAATTTTTTATTATGGACAAGATTTTAATGAGCCATATTTGTGATATTTTCCCAAGTTTATGATTATTTCCTTACAATAAATTCCTTTAAGTGGAATTAGGAGGTCAACAGCAGCTGCTGCCGTATGGCTCCAAATGTTTATGGCTGGTCAGGGTGTCCTCATTTCAGCTTACAACAACTCATCCTTGGTGTCCTTGGCTGTTTCTGGGAATTCTCCTCCACTTGGTCCTTTAATAAGATGTCCACCCTACCACTGCCTGACTGTATCCCAGCCACTGGCTCGCCACTTTCACTATGGCACCTGCCTGGCTGCATCCTTACCTGGTGTTTTACTTTTCTTGTTGCTGAGACAAAGTATCTGACACTCAAAGTTAAAGGAGGGAAAGTTTATTTGGCTCACAGTGTAGAGGTTTCAGACTGTAACTGACTGGCTTCAAGGCAGGTCCGCATGACGACAGGCATCACAGAGGAAAAACAGTTCATGGTGGGCTGAAGGTAGCAAAGCAAGCAGGCAACACATATGACAAACCTCTTTCTGTCCCTTATATTGTATCCAGGCTACCAGGGTTACAGTGGTGCCAAACTAATCACTGGACTGATTTAGTAATCACCCACCTCAATCCTAGCACCATTAATCTTAGCATTGCAACATGAATCAGTCACACACTCTAGAATCAGCCACCCCTGAAAACCACCATCTATGACTGCATGAAGCTTTAGGGGGACTTCTAGACACAAGCCATAACACTTGGTGTTGGTCTGAGTGTGTGTGTCCCCTAATCCTATGTTGAAATGCTCACCCCAGGGTGATGATGTCTGAGGTGTCTGATGGTGTCCCAGTTGGGGCCTCAGGAAGGTGACTGGGTCATGTTGGTGGAGCCACATAGTAAGGACAATGCCATCATAAAAGAGGATGAAGGGAGCATTTTGCCCTTCAGCCCTGGAGGACACAGAGAATGCCCACCCATGGGAAACAGAGTTGGTGACACCAAGTCTTCTGGCACTTTGACTTTGGACTTTCCACCTTTGAGACTATGAGCAGTAACTTCCATTATTTAGAAATGGTCCAGATTCCGGGATTGTGTGAGAACCACCTGGACTCCCTGCCCCTGTGTTCCCCTCTGGGCCCAGGGACTCAGAAAAGCTGGGAGCATCTGACTCCCTCAAAACCTCTGAGGTCCCAGGACCTGACATTTCACACTGAACAAAGGTTAGAGTCACAACAGTGCTTCTAAGCTCCAGCTGACCTGACCCTGTTACCCCGCTGGGACAGGTCAGCTTGATTGTGTCAACTTGACTGGCTTGGGAGCCACCCGGCAGGGAATTGGTAAAGCATACTTCTGGGTGTTCCTGGGTGGGTCATGGAGATGTGACCTTGTGTGCTGTGCCTAGCCCCTACCTATTCCTCTCTGGCACTGTTCCCTTGCTCTGCATCCTGGATACTATGATTTAAGCATCATTGCTCTACCATGCTTGTCTACCATGATGCTCCTGCATTGGAACCAATAGACCATGGACTGAAGCCTCTGAACTGTGAGCCAAATTGAACCTCTCCCCCTTTAAGGTATGAGTGTTGGGCATTGTGTCCCAGGGATGGGGAGACAGATGAATATGATCTCTGACTTCATGGTCCCTTCTTTCTCATGATAGCTTCCATGTGGCCTCTTCTACATTTCCCCAGATCTTCCAGGCTAGTGCCCACCAGTTCCCTTTAATCCCTGCTGGAGTCCACATGGCTGCTTCTTCTCACCACCATCTTCCTTCCAGTGTCACCTCTCCATCAGTCGGCAGTAATGGGGTGAGACTAACCTATATAACATGCATATTTCATACCCAGACGCACTGTGAAGTGATGGTTGCACTCAATATAGCCACCACCTGTTGTGGTCGTGTGTGTGTGTGTGTGTGTGTGTGTGTATGTGCGTGCATGCTCACGTGTGTGCCCACATATGTGTGACACTTAGATCTGCCCTCAGCAAATCTCCAGCAGATAACATGGTACTCACTACATGTGGTTCAGAATTTGTCCCCTTGACCCTGACTCCCTTCCCTTATGCTCCACCCCCAGCCCTCGGCGGCTGTCTTCATCCTCTGTTCCCATGGGTTTCATTAGGAGCCCATGTGGGTTTGGCTTCTTGTGCCTGGATTATTCCATGAAGCATGTGTCCTCCAGGGTGATCTGTATCACCTTGGCCACCAGCTGCCAACATGCAGCTTGCAGATGGGGCAGCTTCATTGCCCCTGCTGTCGGTGGGGCTCAGTCCATGCACTTGGGGAACATGGCTCACCCAGTTGCTGGCTACCTCCCCCACAAACATGTAGGTTGTACCAGGCTCCTGCCCTGCACTCATGTCCTATGAGAAGCAGTTGAATAACTCATCTAGGTCACCCAGGTCCTGAGTAAGGAACTGTGGTCCATCCCAAGTGCACTCTTTTCTGGCCTGGCAGTGCCAGAAGAGGTTTCCAGAAGAGATGAATTCTGGACTCTGATGAGCACATCTCTCTCCTTCCTTGGACAGAGGACAAGGTTCAGAATTTCCCTTCACAGGTAACAACTGGACCCACCAGTGTCTGAATGCTTTTGGGCTGAGTGCTGTCCTGGCAATCCAAGTTAGATCATGCTCAAACTGCACAAGTGGGTGTGTTGGGAAGGAGCTGGACCCTGGTGGCCAGCTGGGACCTAGTGGAGAAGTGGACCTGGGGCTTCCCTTGAGCTTCTCACCACAGAGTGAGTGGCAAGAGTCGGAAAGGAAGAATACACATGCAACTGGAATCCCCTGTTTTCCTCCATTAGTGGTTAGTAGCTTAGACTACTGGAAGAGTGACTTCTGTTTCAAAAAGATTTTGCATGTTTGGATCATTAATTGTGCACAAAACGAGCTACTTAAGCATGTGGAATATGAGTTGGGAGCAAAATGGAGCCTCACCCAGGTGCTGTCAGATGCTACAAAACTGTGTGCACTGGAAAGGAGTCATGGCTATGTGTCTCAGGAAGCTGGGTAGGATTCCCATTCCCACAGAACTCTTTGCGGGGGATAAACAGGATAGAGGGACAAAACACTCGTCCAAGGTTGTCATTGCTTGCATTTTCCCCTGGAGAGGTGCCACATGCTACTTTCAGAAACATTTAGTCCACTGAGGACTCTAGAAAAGTCGCACCTTCTCTTGTTCCCTCTCATACGTTTCCATCCAGAAGATACGATGATGTTTTAAAAATTCAAACAGGTTGTTTCACTATGTGTTTCTGATAAATTCCTCCTGGCCTTTATATTCTGGCTGCCTCCGCATTATGCTTCTGTTTCTCACTTTCTGTTTCTGTCTCCTTCTTAAGCTCTTTCATCAAACACACTTTATTAGCTTATATTGTGGGCAAATCCCCATTTGAGGTCGGGAGTGAAACAACTGGCAAAGTTTGAAAGCTACCAGCCGCCAGAATGGGCGCCGGATCTCACTCCCATCAAATGCACCTTATTCAAGCTGTTGTCCAGCTCAAAGTTGTTTTTGTTTTTGGTACCGGGGATTCAACTCATGACTGCAATCTTTGCGAGGCAGGTGCTTATGCCGCTGAGCTAAATCCCAGACCTAAGCTTGAAGTTTTGTTGTCTTTGGCATCATACTGCTTTCTGGATTCACATTCCTTAATACTGAAGTGGCCCTTTGGTAGTTCATTTGGTAGGTCCCTAGTGCACAAGGATCTGGAGGAAGAAACTTATTTTATTCCTTCGAGAGCTGGGAATATTTTTATTTTACATGCTTTTGAAAGTATGAAATTTTGAAAGTATGAACTGGGTATGAAATTCTAGATTGACAGTTATTTTCCATTCACATTTTAAGTGCTTCTGCATTCTTTTTATGACAGTTGTAGCCTGATTGTATTGTTCCTGGTGAGATTTTTCTTCTTTCTCTAAGATGTTCTGTATTTCACTTTTTGTGTGCAAATGTGAATAAACTACATGTGGAATGAGAAAAATTTTGGCCAGGTACTCCTCAGACAGAGGACTAATATCTAGCATATATAAAGAACTCAAATAAATTAGATCCTGCAAAATAAAAGACCCAATCAAAAATACACATTGAAATGAACAGACATTTCTCAGAAGTACAAATGACCAGTGGACAACTGAAAAAGTGTTTGGCAATTTTGACTATTACAGAAATGCAAATCAAAGCAATAATAAAGTTCCATTTTATGCCAGAAAGTCTAGCTATCATCAAGAACTCAAAAAATAAATGCTGGTGAGGTTGGGTAGAAAAAGAAATCTTTCCATATTGTAAGCTAGTGCAACCACTATCAAAATCAGTAAGAGATTCCTCAGAAAACTAAGAATTGAGGTTTTGTTCCAGTTATGCCTTTTAGATATCTTCCCAAAAGAATTAAAGACATCAGACCACAACAATTCATCTAACCCGAACCCATTTCCATACTAACACAAGTCATAGTGGCTAAATCTTAAAATCAGCCTATGCACCTATCAGGGGATGGATGGCTAAAGGAATTGTGCTGTGTATGTATACACAGTGGAGTGCTGCTCAGTCATAAAGGTTGCGTTTGAGTTACTTGTAGGAAAATGGATGAACCTTGAGACTATAATGCCAACTGAAATAAACCAGGCACAAAAGGTTAAATATGTCATGATTTTTCCTAAACTAGAATCCCAAAGAATAAATAATTTGAGGAGTAAAATAAAAGATAGATTTTAACAAAGAAACTAAGAGATGTAGAGGTGGAAAAGAGATCTGGGATGAGAGGAGACAGGAGGAGGGAGCAAAAAGGGAAGAGAAAGTAAAAACAGTCAAAATGCCATACGTATAGATGCCAATTCCTCACAGTGAATGCATTTATTATTATTACTACTACTATTATTATTGCAAACCTGCACTAATAAAACAGTTTTAAAAACTGACTAAATGAAAGTTGGTGAAAGACATGAAGTAACCAGAACACACATAAATAGCTGGTGGGAATGTGAAAAACTGTGAATTTGGTTTATTCTGTTCAGAAGTGGGGTACTCTTCAACCTGAAGACTCCTAGCTTTCCTCAGCTCCGGAACCTCAGTGCCCTCCTCTGGAAATACCACCTCTCTCGGTTTTTATTGACATGAACTCTGAAACATTTGTTACTGTACTTCAACTCCAAGATTCACTTTTTCCCATACTTCCTCCTCTACGAAAATAGGATGTATCTGGTGATTGGCGCTTTTTCCAATAGCTGTCAGTGGGTGGCAGCTGTGAAGTGGTTTTCACTGCGTGATCTCAGTCGGTCACCTTGGTCGTGATCTCTGGTGGCAGTGTGTGACTGTCATCCCTCAGGACAGCCATGGGCCATTTCCACACCATTGAGAGGGAAAAGTGCATTTCTTTGTTTCTCAGCACCTGCAAAATTAAAGCAGTCAACACCTACACAGTCACTCTTAGAAGTTTGGAGGAAATTCTGGGGACAGTGATGTCAGGACTCTCCCAAATGTCCCCACTGGCAACTCTCCTGGAAGCCCACCAGGCCCAAACTACATGTAACTTCTGTTAAAAGGTGACATTGAAACTTAAGGAGATTTAAGACAATCTTACTCAACTTGCTTTTGCTGACATTTTCCTTTTTAAACATGCGAAGGAGTTTCATGAAATCTATGTGACTCTTAAAAAGCTCTTCAGCCAAGTTGACAATGAACATTCCGAGTCACAGGAAACTGAGTGTCTTGGTTTAATTGGAATCCTTGTTTTTTTCTCTGGCTCATGAAATATGGCTGGTACAACGTCGATCGATCACACTAGGTTTTATGAACAATGGTGGATGGCTTTTGAAGTTCTCTCCCCGGCTTTCTGCTTCGTAACTATTTTTTCACATCCTGTGCCCTGCCTTTCTGGGTTATCTGCTGAGTGATGTGCTTAGATCAGGAATCTTGACTTTCTCTCCTGCTGACCTTTCCTATTTCCACATCAGCTTAAGCAGCCAACACTGGAAGCTTCTCGAAGGATTTAAGCACCTTCGTTTTTTGCTTTTAGTGTCTATGTTTTCATTTTCAGAATGTTAATAGAATATTTCTCATTTATACCCATTCTCATTTTATTAAATCTTTCAATTTCTATTTCTTTTTAGTGCGAGCACTACAGTGACACATTTAATTGCTGTTCTGGGAGCTGAGAACCATTTCTGAAAGCAAGAAAACCTGGGAGAATTGGAAATGGCTCCATTTCTTTATTTCCTTTTACATTTATTTAGGACTAGCATTGCAAGGGGGCCACGTGTGCCATGGTGAACCATGTGCATATCCAAGGAGGTCAAGGCAAGAAATTTTTACAGGAGGGTTTTGAGGGAGGGCTTTTAAATGAGGAGCATTTCATGAGGTGCTTTGATACCGTGATCTTTGGCCACAAGGATTAAGGGCCAGGCTGGGGACAGTGGGAGGTCAACCATACAATAGCTGGGCAGAAACACTCAGTGTGAGGTCGGCTCTACCTGAGCTCATGATTCAGGTGGAGCCTTCTGTGATGGTTACTCTCAGGCATGGTACATGCGATTCTCTCCCGACCACCTCCCGGCCTGCTGTGTTTATCTGTTAGGGTTTGACATAAGCTCTCTGTAGACTGCCTGGCTGATCGCAGGGCTGCAGACTTCCCTGGATGTTACCATAAATGGCCTTGAACACTTCTAGCTCTGTAACTGACAAGAGACGAGGGGTTCAGAGTGCCCAATCAAGTTGCCTCATTAGAAGAAGGGACACACGTTAAAAGGCCATGACTGGAGGAAATCAGTCCGTATCATAGCTTTGGATGAATGCTGGCCTGGGTGAGTGGGGTATGGTGGTTCGAACATGCAAAGCACAGAATCTTATGTGGTGGCCCTCATGAAAGACCGGAAGCCATTACTCAGAGCTAACTCTGTGCTTCCTGGGTTCGGAGGCAGCGGAGAAACAGATCTGTGTAATTTATGCATCTCTATGTTACAATCTGTCCTTATGAATATAAATACCCATGAATGTAGATTGTCCTTGATAATTGCTTGCAATGTCATCTTTTTAATGAAAATTAAGTGCTTCAGCAGCACTAAGTAGGAGCTTTGCTGACACATTTAATTGCTGCCCTGGGAGCTGAGAACCATGTTTAAAAGCAAGTGAAACCTGGGAGAATTGGAAATGGCTCCATTTAGAACCATGGGCCCCATTAACTATAAAGAAAGAAATGTTTTCCGAGTTGCTATGCCTTTTGTACCTCCCTTTATTTTACCTCAAAGGGATGTGATGAATTAATTATTCCACAATCTCTTTTAATTGAGACTTCACCCTAGATGGGACCCAGCCCCAGGATGCTCTTTCTCACCCAGGTTTCCCTGATGCCCATCAGACCCTGTGAGTCCAGAGACAGGAAAAGAAGGTACTGGGTGGGGTCCACTTGTTCAGCTTCCCTTGGATAGCAGATTAGACTCAAGGGTCACTAAGCAGGGACAGCAGGGACACAGGAGGACAGGGAACCATGTGGCTGACTGACCAGGCAGAGGGAGCCAGAGCCTCTTGGCTCTTGGAGCACTGACCACAATATTAATGGCCAGGAATTCTTGCCAAGGCTGGGTTTTCCCAGTGGGGTTATGGTAGTTAATTGGTGAAAAGAAATCTTCTAGAAATAATCCTCAATGGGAAGACTGTACTATCTAGGATATTTTTCTGCCTAAGTCCAAACTAATGAGATTTTTATTGTTTACAAACCCAAAGATTTAGATTGGTTTGTTTTTCTCTTTTCCTTCCTTAAATCTTTCATGATGAGGAGAGTTTGCAAAAAATAAACTGAAAAGACCTCTTGTGAAATAACAGAAAGAGGAGCAGCCAGCCTCCAGGGAATGAGGCCAGGAAGCTTGTCTGGGGGGATGCCTGCTGTCATATCTGGCAGAATCATGTCCTTTGTTCTTTTTCTGATGCCATGACCCTCAGCACCTCAGGACAATGATGTACACAAAAGGATGACCATGGGAGGACCAGGGGAAAGACACCTTCTACCAGTCCAAGGATCCTCCTGAACTCTGAAGGGAGGATTCCTGCTAATACGGCACTGCCTTGTCCTTAGGGCAGTGGAGCACCTGAGCTGCCAGAGGACAGATCACAGCATCAGAGCAGGAGCCTCAGGCTGGGGTGCCCCAGGGCTCCTGCTGACTGGTGCTGAAGGCAGCTTCCGGTCTGTACAAAGCTATCATGAATTTGTTTATGTGACAGGTGACAAGTTGGCTGGGATGACTCAGAGGTAGAAGGTGCAAGGAGAGCAGTGGGGAGAAGCGGGTCGGGGAGGCTGTGCTGGGCATCTGCCCTGGGCTTGGGCTGCATCCGGGAGCAGAGGACACTCTGGAGCTGGGCTCCATTTCTTGGAAAACATATTTTTTGGTGGATAAATGTTAGATTTCTATGGTTTAACCCAAAGAATCAACATAGTCCTACTGTAAAACACTGGTTTGTTCTGGGTGATAGATACTCATACTTAGCAGGTAGCATCTCTGCACTTTTCTATATTTATATCTATGTTAATTTTAAAAGTATTCATTTTAATTGATAATTATGGTATATATTCATGGGGTAAAGTATGATATTTTCATCTACAACATAGGAAGTTTCAGTCAAGCTAATGAACATACCATTATCACTTGGCCAATTATTAATTGCCAAGAAGAATGTTAAACAATCTATTCTTTTCCTAATTTTAGAACATATAATATATATTTAGTGCAATAGATCATGAAAAGTTCTTTCTCTGGCCTAACAAAAACTTTGTATTCTAGATTTATATCTTTATTTTCTTTTAAATTTCAGTTTTTATCAGTGCATGTTCTCAGTGGCAAATGATTACTTTCCTCATGTGAAGTTGGCACATGAACATAATACATCTCAGTTCTCTTTATGACTCTGTTCCCACTCCTCTTTCTTTCTCCTTTTATCTCTTGGTCTCTTTCCCATGTACAAAATATCTCTCTGTTTCCCATCATCTTTCATTTTGATCTTTAATTATTTATGCTTTGGGTTTCTCACGTAAGAGAAGCTCTTTAATATTTAAGCTTGTGCATCTGATTTACATTTCACTTTACATTATGGTATCCAAGTGCAACCATACGTCCATCAGCAGATGAACAGATAAAGAAAAAGTGGTGTTTGTACACAATAGAGTACTATTCTGCCATAAAGAGTTTAGTGTTTTATTGTCAACAATTTCATTAACAAATCACTGGTCCTCATCACTATCTGAAAAATCGTTAGCAGGGAAAGTCCTGTTTTCTCTTTTGCTTCTCGCTCTGCCCCTTTCCTGGGACCATTGTGGAGAGAATGTCTGACAGTGGATCATTTTGTCCAACAACATGGGAGTGTACATCTCCAAAGGCCATGTCTTACCTTTTTATCTCATTGCCAAGACAAAGTGCACAATATCCAAAGTTAAGGAAGGAAAGGTTTATTTAGCTCACAGTTTGTGGAGGTTTCAGCCCATACTCAGCTGGCTCCAAGGCAAGGTGGTGTGGCAGAGGAACAATAGTTTGTGGTGGCTGGAAGACAGCAAAAGCAGCATGGGGGGGAAAAAAAAAGTTCAAGAGAGAAGATTCTTTCTGTCCCTTATATTATATGTAGACCTCACACCCATAATCCCAGCATTGGACCATGAATGAATCACAGACTCTAGAAATCTGCCCCATGATTATATGGGGCTTTGCGGGGGGACATTCAGGCACAGACCATAACATTCCACCCCTGGCTCCCCAAAGGCTCATACACATCCTTTATGTGAAAGGCATTTAGTCCATCTCTAAGAGTTGCCAAAAATCTTAACAGTTTCAACATTGCTGAAAAGTCCAAGTCCTGGGTCTCCTCCCAGATGTAAAGCAAACTCTTAACTATGAGCCACAGTGTGAACAAATGAAAAGAAAGTTAAACACTTCCAACATTCAATTGCACAAGATAAACATTTTCATTCCAAAAGTTACAGGAGGATACAAAGGAATGGGACTAAAGCAAGTCCAAAATCCAGGAGAGCAAACATTAAGTCCTATAGTTCCACTTGGAACATCTGAGACAGTCTGTGGCAAGTTGTGAGCTCCAAAAGGCTTGTGTGACTCTGCATCTATGGTACTCCTTGTGGTTGTAGCTCCCATGGCTTCACTCTTAGGCCTGCTTTGCTCCCTCCTTGCAGGTTTTCTTAGATGATCTACATTCCTGGCTTCTCCAAACTTTTGGGGTCTCCACTGCACCTTTGGTTTCACACTCACAGCTTCACACACAGTTCTCTAAGGGGCATACTCCCTGGCCTTCCAGGCCTTCTTTTGAAATCTGGGTTGAAGCCTTTTTAATCTCCTAACTCTTGCATTCTGCATACACCTAAAACCAGCACCATGTGGATGATGCTGAGAGCTGCTGCTAGCTGGAGCACTAGCCAGACTTTCCTCTCTCTTGGCTGCAGGGGTTGAGTGCCTGGATCAGTGAGCACAGTGAATCTAATTCTGAGGAACAAATTTTCCATGCTGCCATCCTTTTAGAACCTGGTGTGGCTGCTGCCATTGTGGAACATGGTGCTCTGCAGCTTTCTCCTCAAAGCAAAGTCTTTCACTTTTACAGTTTTGAGGCTGCAAAAGATAGAGATCTGCTGCTTCTTGTGGTGCCCTCAGGCTATCTTTTAAATTCTCCTATTCCTTCTCAGCAGTTGGGATCTCCTCAACTCTATCTTTGCAGTCCACAGCTTTACTGAAGCTTCCTTTCTGGCCAAATTCACAATGTTTTACATTATCCAGATGGGCTCTTTACTCTTGATTTGCAATACAAATCTGGCTAAAAGCCCTCAACAATAGCCATGCCACCACCTCAACATTTGACTGCCTTGAAATTTCTTGTGAGAGATTACTTAGTCTGCCATGCTTAATTTTAGTCTCAGGTAGTCTCTGGATACTAGCAAAATGCAGACAAACTTTCTGACAAGCTATGACATACATCATCTGAATTCCAACAACCAGTGAAGTCCTTATTCCCAACAGAAATTACCACTGGTCTTTACTAGTAGGATTTCTATCTTCTGAGCTCTGGTCAGAATCTCCCATACAGAACAGCCTAAGGTGTTCCAGTGCTATCTTTCAGGTGGCATCTCTGAACCTATCCAAACTCTTCCCACAAACCATTCCTAAAGGCCACATGGTCACATATAATCAGAGCAGTAACCCAACTCCTGGTACTAAATTCTTTTTTGATTACTTTTTTCTGTTGTTGCTAACACAAAATACCCAACACCCAAAGTTAAGGAAGGAAAAGTTTATTTAATCTAACAGTTTGTGGAGGTTTCAGTCCATATTCAACTGGCTCCAAGGCAAGGTGATGTGGAAGAGGAATGACAGTTCATGGTGGCTGGAAGACAGCAAAAGCAGCAAGAGAAAAAAAAGGGAGGACCAAGAGAGAAGATTATTTCTGTCCCTTATTTATGTATGTTAGCTAACCAACCTGGTGGGTGTTGCCCTCAAACTATAATCCCAGCATTGGACCATGAATGAATCACAAACTCTAAAAATCTGCCCCATGAATGCATGAGGCTTTGGGAGAACATCCACACACAAACTGTAATGGGCCATGATGTTCTCCTAAAATTTAGCTGAAGAATCAGTGTCCTCACCCACGTATCTCCACATTCATTCTTTTGTCTCTGCAGACTTTTGGCCTATGTTGGTGGTGAGCTTTTCTCTGCCTGGGAATAGAATTTTGGTTGTTGCCAAAAGTAACCTCATGAGGATAGGATTCAGGGCCTTCACTCCCATGGTCTGCTTGGTATGTGGCTTCTCCATAACCTGTGCCCTGCTCCTTCCTCTAAGCCTCTCTCACTCTGAAGATGCCGAAGGATCCTTGATGAGTTGAGCCTGGCTGTGCATCAGGAAGCACCATTGGTTTCACTTCCAACTTAGCTGCAGGTCCTCCTTGGCACCAGTAGCTATGTGCAGAATCTTGTCCAATGCTGCTCACAGTGCACTGGATTCTGGGTCTAGGGTGCATGGTTGAGACCGCAGTAGGCTTTGAAAGCCCTGAACACCAAGGTCCCTGTAGCAGGGCTCCTGGAGAGATGCAGCAGGGACCTCTGGATACTGTGTGGTTCAGTGCCCCACCTGCAGGACTGCTCCTATGAGGAGGTGAAATTTCACATATTAGATGTGCAGCATTGGGACTCAGCAGACCATCATTTACTATCTATCTCCTGTGTCCCTAACCCTGTGACAGGCGACAGGACACAGCAAGCCAGACCCCTGTCATCTCCTGAGGTTCATGTCCTTCAGAGAACCAGCAAGACACCAGCTAAACAGAGTAATTAACAGTCATAGTTGTGAAACTATTGGGAAGAAAACACTCCAAGCTCCTCAAGATGCAGAGAAAGGAAGGCAGGCACAGGTACTGGGAGAACCCACAGAGGAGGGATATGGACTCTGAGAAAGAAGGGAGAAGCCACACAGGTTCAGGCAAGTGCACAGCCCTGAGGCAGAAATAAACGGGGTGCATTGACAGAGCAGGACAGCTGAGGTCACCCTAAACGAGCTTGTGCTCCCAGACCTGCGTGTTTCCCTTCTACTGGCCTGGGTGGAAGTCTCCACTGGACCCACAGATCGAGACTGAGTCTGAACAACATGAAAGCCCTGAACCTGGAACCAGGAGCCACTCAGGTGGGCACAGCTGCTGGCATCGGGCGGGCTAGGTTGTCTAGAAGTCCCTGAGGGCCATGGACTCCACCCCCAGAGTTCCTGATTGGGTAGTTCGGGCAGAGATCGGCAGTTTCTCCTTTTGGCTCCTGCCCCAGGCCTACCTTAGGAAACTGACAAGAGAGCCTGGATCCCCGCCCTGGGATGTGAGGCCTTGGTTAGTGGTGACGCCGCACAAGAACTTTCAGAGCTCCTTGGGGATTCTGCATGAAACCAGCACTGTTGATGTGGTTTCTGCGTTCAATTGGGGCAGCCCAAGGCTCCTGAGGGAGGGAGAAGGAGACTTACACTGGGTCTCAGGTGAGTGGACGTCTGGTCTGGGGCAGGGTGTGGGTTGGTGCTGGGCACATCTCTGTGCAGGGTTGTGCCAGGGTTCTCTGAGGGCAGGACTGGGCTTCGGGTGCAGATAGAAGGGAATCCCAGTGAGGTCCCTACTTCTGCTGCAACACCACCTTGCTCAGCCCCTGCCAGGGAACACACACAGCACAGCCAAGGCCACCATCACCAGGGAGGACATGGGCAGGCCAGAGCCTGAGGGGCACCGGGGCCCCAGATCCACTGTGTGGTCTGTGGCTATCCCTGACCTTCTCCACCACCTTGACCAGGCTCTCATCCAGGGACCTCAGTTTACCTTTTGCTACCACAGTGGTTTCCCAGTGGAGAGAGCAGATATGCTGCCCGATATCAGACCTTGGCACTGACGATGCACGCTCCACCCCCAGCTTGGGGCAGGGGCCACCTGGGCCTCCCAGAGACCCCACAGTGGGTGCAGGCAGGGCCTCCGACTCTGCTGTGGATCCACAGACCTCATGCCAGTGGTGCTCCTGTGGAACTGCTCCCAAGGGACCTGGCCTGCTGGCCAAGCATGGCCCTACATTATTTAGCAAGTTAGCTCCTCATTAGCTCCCCAGAGGAAGGAGATAAATGACCCTGTGCCAGACTGCTGCTCTCACCCCAAGTAAGTATTATAAATAAGCTCCCCTCGATATCCAGCCATCAGTCAGAGATTTAACCCCAGGGAACTCACACTGGGGGTTAGGGGTGCAGCCTTCCTTGTTTACCCCCTACCCCTCAACTCTAGGATTTCAGAGGGGATAGGAGCCTGAGGTTAAGTGATGTCCAATGTGGAGAGGAGGAGATGGCTTAATGAGGTTTATTTGCCCCAGTTATGATCCATCTTGGGGCAGAGTATGGAGCCTGGCTGCTCCCTCAGCCCCTTCAGTTAGACAGTGGAATGCAGTGCCTGTGGCCAGGGACCCATACCCTCTGCCACCTCCCTCTGTCACAAAGGTGGCCCTGTGTGGGACGGGGCTGTGCATTCTCAGTGTGTCAGGACAAGCCGGTCCACCTGTGGGAGACAGGCAGTGACCCCCACCCCACCAAGCTGGTCTCCTATGGCGCTTGCGGGCTTCGCCTTCTAGAAGGGACATGGTTTCTCTTGGCTGCCCCTGCACATCCTCCTGCTTTCCTTAATCAGGCCACCTGCAAGGCCTCTTGGAGACATGACATCCCCGTGGTCCCCAGCAAGCAAAGCATATGGCTCCTGGTTCAGCTCTGCCCGAGGGTGCTGAGTTTCTCTGCTCAGCCTGGATGCTGCCCATGGCTGAGGCTGCCTGGTCACCTTTATTTCACAGCATTGAAGGCAACCTGCCCTGTGGCCAATGGGTCATCCATCACTGAGATGGGACTGTTTGTCACTGCGCCTGAACCTAGCTTGTCCTGACTAATGAGGCAGAAGAGGTTCCCATCCACCCTCAGACAGGCAATGCCTGTCACTCAGTCCCCCACAAGAGACACAGCTGGCCAGCATCTCTTGAGACTGTCACCACCACACACCTGAAATGCCTTCCCAGACAATGGGGGGAGCCTGGGCAGACCAGTGTCCTTGGTCCTTATCCTTCCTTTGGATGGGTCACCGGCAAAGTGTTCCGAGGCCATGCATCTGAGCTCCTGCCAGGGCAGGACGTGGGAGCTAACAGTGGCCAGGTCTTACAACAGGGTACTCACCTGGGACCCCAGCTGACCCCACACCCAGCCCCAGGGTGAGGGCACAGTGTGGGCCTCCAAGTTATACCCTGATGACAGCAGTGGGAGTCTGTAGATAACCAGGCCGCTGTTACAGTGCAGCAGCACTCCGTGTGGTGAATTCAATCTTCTTGAGTCTATTATCCACATCTTATCCCATTCCAAAGCATACACGACGAAATGCAGATGATAATTGGGTTAACATTATACCATCTTAAGCAATAATAAATTAGCACTCATTTAATAACCCACTTTAAGAGTGGAAATGGCTATGTTAATGTATGATAAAATATCTGGGCCTGTATATACACAACACCCTGGAAAATACATTAAAAATTAATTATAGTAAAATCGATATGATTAGTAGCACAAGTCCTTTATGTGGAGGCAGTAAATGTGCTTAAGATGTTACGGGAAAGAAAAAAAAAAGAAGAAAGTGTGTGATTAAAGAGCTGAGGAATGGCTACGGAGAACTTTTAATAAACGGTCTCTCCTCAGGCAATCTAGGTGACAGCTTTCCAGTCTGAGTCTCGCTCAGACGCGGCCACGTCAAACGGCGGCTGTCACTTTCCTTCTTCTTCTTTGGAGGCCTTTGGCTTGGCCTCCACATGCCCAGAAGGCTCCAGCCATGGTCCTGTTGGAGGCCACTGGCCGGTGTCCCTGTGGTGGACATGGACCTCTGTTTGTCCCCTTAGTCAGGATGGGCAGGGGTCATGCACAGTGACAAAGTCCCTTCTCAGTTCTTGGCCACAGTATTCTCTTTTCTTTTCCATGGAGGTCACAGCATGGCTCAGGAGTGCCTCAGAGTGACCCTGGGTCTCATTCTTCTGGGGCTGTGACAGCCCAGTCCAGTGGCTTCAACAACAGAAATCCCCTGCTTAGTGTTCCAGAGGCTGGAAGTCCAAGACCAGTGGCTTCATGTGCCATCTCATCACTGTCCTTGTAGAGGGACAGTGGACCTCTTCTATAAGGACACGGATCTCATTCCCAAGGGCATTACCCTTAGGACCTAATTGTCTCCTCCATTACAAATATTACTCAGCTTTCTGTGAAGATAACAAAATCCCAAGACAATCAACATAAGAAGAGAATGGTTTCATTTTGGCTCAGTTTTGGAGGTTTTTGCCCATGGTCATTTGTCCCTGGTACACTTGAGGCAGTGGACAGGCAGCACATTTTGGTGGTGGTCAGTGGTGATGGGACAGAGTCCCTCACCACATAGTAGGATGCAAAGGAGAAACACCCCAGTGACCTTGCTGCCCTCTGCTAGGCCCGCCTCTGAAAGGTTCTACCACTGCCACGCTAGGGACCTAGTCTTCAGCACATGGGCCTAGAGGGACATTGCTGGCTCACAGTATGGTAGCATGAAAGGGACTGCCTTGGAGCTAGGGTTTGCTGTCTGATCAGAAGGGCCACCAGGCCTCTCTTCCACTTGCATGAAAATTCTTCCAGGAAGCTGTCATTACCAGTTCCCAGAGGAGGAAACTGAGGCTCAGGAAACTGGGCTGGGACCCTCCTGCCCAGACAGTTTCCCAGCTGCCCAGCACAGCACCTCTATCCTGCTCAGGAAGGGGAGGAGGCCACAGAGGGGGGATCTTCAGTGCTGGCACAAACATTGCCCACTGATGGGCCCACTGGGCCATCTGAGCCCCTGGTCCTGTGTCTCTGATGTCCCTCTGCCATTTGTGCATTCACTTGTCCCAGCCTGAGCAGGGGACAGCCACCAAGTCTTTCCCAGCTCAGGCCAGGGTGCTGCAAGTGTGAGCTCCTGGCAGGTGTTCCTGGGAGTGTACCCCATGGCTCAGTGTGTGTCGGTGGTCACAGATGGGAGGGGAAAAAACATAAAGTGAAGTTAGGGTTCACTCTTTCCCTGTGTTTCCTTCTCCAGCTGTCTTTGGATGCCCCTCAAATTCCCATCCTCTGATTCACGACAGGGCAGTCATCCAGGCCAGAGTGAAATCCACAGCTCTGGATAAAAGAGCTTTTAGGAATAAATCCAAACAAAACTTTAAGAAAGTCACACTTAATCATACTTTCTCTCCAGATCTGGGACCCAGCCCAGCAACTGATTTGCAGCCCTTTAGTGTCACTTGGAATTTGCCAGATTATCCTTTGTATTTATGTAGCCTGTAAGTCTCCCCGGACAAGATAGGATGTCCCCGTAAATCCTTGGGACTGCTGGCAGCAGGGCCCTTCATATTTCAACAGTGGCTGAACCTGAGGAGACAGATCTGGGTCTGCTGCACCTCGTCCGTTCGGCTGTCTCACTCAGACCTTGCGCTGCAGACGACATGGCTGCTCTTCATTTCTCCTCTGTGGTGCTGCATGGTGTTTCTCCGTCTCCCCATCGCTGGACGCTTGCTCAGGTAGGGCTGCATGGAGCAGTTTTGTGCATTCTCGGTGGATCTCTCTGCGTGGGTGTGATCGCTTCAGTGTTAAAGGAGAGGACAAAGAGGTATAGAAATGGCCAAGTGTCCAAGGTCACTATGATGGGGAAGTTTCATTGCCAATTTGATTGTCTTGAGGGCTTCCTGGGTGGTGGGGTGTCTGGTGGTCGTGGAGGGGTGACCTTGGATACTGTAGACTCCTGCCTCCCTGCCACTATTCTTCTGCTCTGCTTCCCAGAGGCCATGGACTAAACATCTTTGCTCCACTACACCCTTCTGCCATGATGTTTGTGCTCTGGAGCCAGCTGACCATGGACCGAATCTCCTGAAACCGTGAGCCAAATTAACCCTCAGCTCCTTTAAGTTGTGGGTGCTTGGTATTGTGTCCAGGTGATAAGAAGCTGACTAATGTAGTCACAGGGGGCTGAAGTGCTAACCTCAGACTTTGTGACCCCAAAGTGTATGTTCTAGATCTCTAGGTCTAAGACAAAGCTGGAGCCCTCTGGAGGTCAGGATGGAACAGGCCCAGGGTTGGGTGCCTCCTGGTGTCTCGTAGGGCTGACCCAGGGGTAGGCAGGCTGGGCTATGAGTTGGCATGTTATATGTACAATTGTGGTAGAACTGAGAGCTATACTGACCATCTCTGCCTCTGTCATAAAACAATCTTTTGGGATGGGGAGACAGCTTCCAGGAAGGACATGGAAAAAGCAAAGTCCTTTTTTTAAAGAACTGAGATGGAAGAGACCAGCCTTGGGGGCAGAGCACACAGTGTACCTATTAGGTAGTGAGGAAGGCGGAGGAGGTGGTATGGCCCGAAGTGATGGATGGCCCTCTGAATAATGCAGGACTTGGACTCTAAGAGGGGAAAGGGGGAGATCAGGCTGGCAGTAACGCCATTATAAATAGACTGAGGCAGGGGATGAGGGACAGGCGCGGATAAATTCTTTATAAAAGATGTTACTTAAAAGATGGGAAATTAAGACACAAAACATCCATTTTCCCAGCTTTCCAAAGTCAGCCTTTTATAGTAACTTCCAGTTAGCTCCACTTAAACAAGAGCAGGCTCAGCAATGAGGCTGATTTCTGCTCTCGCGCAGGGAGAGGGCACGAGGGGTGAGGCAGAGGCCGGGTCCTGGGCTCCTGGACCTCAAAAAAAAAGAAAAAAAAAGGCCACCAAGGTCCACACCTCCCTAACGGAGGAGCAGCTGAAACATGTTCTAGTGCCACTGGCTAGAAAATTGTGAAATTGTGTGTCCTATCCTTTGCAAAGGCCTGGGCTGCTCAGTTAACCAGAACTGCTCTGAGGCAGCTGTGTGGGGGTAACACGCTTAGTACGTAGGACGGACGAGTTTGCGTGACTGTTTCTGGTCCACACATTCAGCAGAACAAAATGAGGCCGAATGTTTTCTGCTCTGGAGAAACAGTTCCATAGATCCAGATGTGATCAAGGGCCTAACCTCTTGGCCCACATTTTATGACTCTCTCTGTGTGTCACACATACGTTTATACACGTGAGTGCGTGCACGTGTGTAGATTATGTGTTGATAGATACATGGATGTGTGGAGGGGCAGGTGGTGGATGCAGAGGTTGATGATAAATGCACAGATGTATAGATAAATAGGTAATGGGTAGGCGGGTAAGTAGGTGGTAGACAGGTGCTTGCCTGGGTCTGTGTCACTGGATTGATAAATGCATGGATATGGAGGAGGAAAGAGAGAGGGAGAGAGCAGAGTCCCAGTTTTCACTGCACTCTATTATAATTGTTTTCTTTTCATTAGAATTAATTGCCAATACTTACTGCGCCTAATTTATGGATTCATCTTTGTCAGGGACGTGCATGCCTAGGGACAACCGTGTGCCGAGGAGCTGGTGCTCTCGGAGGTTCCTGGCATCCACTGAGGGGCTGGAAATGTGTCCCTGAGGGTGAGGGAGGTCGGTGGCACTTGCTCGTTTATCTTCCCGAACTCTACTCTTGGAGTGGGGAAGGGACCTGTGCCGAGCAGGGGCTTCTCAAAGCCTGCGGAACAAGAGGGCAGAAGAATGAGCCCACACGGGACCACCGCCCTCAGGCTGGTTTCCACCGTGCTGGACAGAGGGGCGCACTTACCCGCCAGCGCCGTCTTCAGCACGCTCAGATTTGGGGATCCGCCCTCCAATTGTCTGTCTGTCTGTCTGTCTGTCTGTCTGTCTGTCTGTCTCTCTCTCTCTCTCTCTCTCTCTCTGTCATCTCTGCAGCTACTCTGTCTTAGTGAAAGCATGACCTTCATTCTACCACATATTTGATCAGAAAATCTAGGACCTTTCATGAAAGAAAGAAGCTTCCACCAATGCCAAAGGAACTCTGTCACCATCTCCAGACCTGGTTTCCCTAGATGGCTTTGCAGACCTGGCTGTGAGGGCCACGGTGGGGACTCAGCTGGAGGACAAGTCCTCGCCCTCACCTTCCCACTCCTGCAGCTTCCCGTGGAGCTGCACCCTCGTCTTGGGCTCTGCAGTTGCCCTGCGAGTCTTAAGGTCTGAGGTTTCCTTAGACGGAGGCCTGGGGTCGCCCTCGGCCCCAACTCCTGTGCAGGTGAGAGGACAGGTCCTGGGCCCTTGGGGTTCTGTCTGCAGCTCTGAGTTCTCACCAGGGCTGACGGGAGGCCCTGGGGTCGGGTGTTCCCCACACACTTTGCATCCCGTGCTCTCTCTTCTTCCCCTCTGTGAATAATCCCCCGCCCCCTTTTTTGAAACAGAGTCTTGCTGTGTAGTTCAGGCTGGCTTTGGCTTGCTATATCTCCCAGGCTGGCCTGGAGCTGGCAGCGATCCTCCTGCCTCAGCCTCCTGAGTGCTGACCTGACAGGCATGCATCTCCCTCCCGGGGGTAGTTCTTACACTCAGGTGTGGGAAACTCTGCCCCAGAACAAACATGGGTCCAGGGCCCAGCTAGAGTTTAGGGCCCCGTCTGGCTGCATGGGGACCAGCTGTGTGGTTTGGATAAATGCCATTGGTTGGCTGAGCCTAACGCTTTCACACATTCAGAGAATTGCGTCTGTCCCTGAGAACACACAGCTAGATGATGTGCTGCAGCCCAGCCTGGCTCCTGGCAGAACCCAGATGCTGCGAACTCCCAGGTCAGCTCTACTCCAGGGCTTTAAACACCTGAGACACTGGAGAGGGACGTGGGGACACTCCCAGGGACCGTGGCACTTACCCTTGGGCAGCCTCTTCTTGAAGGTAGCCTGGGGGCAGATTCATTTAGTCACAGGCTCCATTAGAAGCTAATATTTCATGGCCTCTGCCCTAACTAGCCCCATTTATATCTCATATTTTCTGGTGCTAATATTCTGACAAGACAGGAAATCACAGGCCTAAAGGGAACACATGTCTGGTAGTGTTTGCTGATTACACCCCCTTACACACGCACCCCCACAGTGGAACACAGGCCCAGGCATGCTCACACACACCTGTGTACACCTGTGCATACCTGCGCACAGGTAGGGAACCCACCCTGGGCACACCTGTGTCCATGAACACCTGGGTAGGCCCGTGCATCCTTGTGTGCAGTGTACTCTCACACACTCTTGGCCCCTCCTGTCTGGCAGCAGTGTCCTTCTCATCCCGAGCACCGGCTGGGTCTGCAGGTGGCCAGTCCCTTCTGCCTCTGTATGTGCTGAGGCCCAGAGTGTACAGCCTCTGGCCGTCCAGATATTCACCAGGCAGTGTCACCTGGAGTGGCTGAGGAGACCCATCTGTCTCTGCTGGGCTCCAGGGGTGAGGCCCAGAGGCCGAGCCTCATTTCCCAGTTTACTGGGGAGACTTCCCCCGACAGGGCTTAGAGGGCATCTAGAATCTCAGCGGCACCTGTGTTCTCCATGATGAGATGAAGCTGGGGTCCCTTGGGTGCAAGGTAACCCTAAAAGGTAGAAGTGACCACAGCAGCAGTATTGGCGGGAACCCTTGGGAACACAAGTCCTTGAAGAGTGGGGAGGGTGACCCATGTGAGCGGAAGCAGCTGTCTGGACATCCATTAATTCACTCATTCATTAATTCACATAACTATCCATTCACTCACTCACTCATAATTCACTCATCTATCCATCCACCCATCCATACATTCACCCACCCACCCATTAATTCACCCATCCATCCATTCACCCACCCACCCACCCATTAATTCACCCATCCATCCATTCACCCACCCACCCACCCATTAATTCACCCATCCATCCTTTCATCACCCATCCATCCTCTCACACATAAATCCATCCATCCATCCATCCACCCACCTGTCTGTTCATTCATACATCCATCCGTCTGTCCATCCATCTGTCCATCCACCCATCCACCTAACCATCCCACAGCTGCTAATGAGGAGCCTGTGGTATAAGGCAGCCTCCGTGCAGTGGGCTGAATTGTCTCCCACAGGAATCACAGTTCACATTCTCGTCCCCGGCTCTGGGATGTGACCTTATTTAAAAAGTGGGTTATGGAAAATGTTATTACTGTTCCAGAGAAGAGGAGATCATTCAGGATAATCCAGTTCAGCCCTAAGCCAGTGGCAATGTCTTTGTAAGACAAGCAGAGATCAGACATGGACAGCGAGGGGAGTCGTGCGAGGGCAGAGGCAGAGACAGAGGAGGGTGGAGAGGTCGGTGGAGCTCAGCCCTGCCACACCTTAGCTTTGAGCTTCTGGCCTCGGGACTTTGAGAATCTGTTTCTGTTGGTCCTTTGTGGTGGCAGCCACAGGAGACAACACAAGAACAAGACAGTGAGCCCAGGGAGCCGAGGGGAGGTGGGGCTGGGCCGGTCCTGTCTGCCCAGGGAGGAGAAGGGCTACTCCAGGCCTGGGCAGCTCTGGATGGACATGGGGAGCACTGGAGTTGGAGACCAAGGCTGAAGGTGAGGTGCCACTGGGAGTAGCGCTGCTCGGAAGGAGTCCTCCCTCCATCCCTTGGCCTTGGGCTGGGAGCCCAGCGACAGCAGGGGTGCTGGTGTGGCAAAGGGACAACATCCCCGCGGAATGCCAGCTGCCTCACTTTCAGTCCCAGCTGGCGGGCTCCCGGGGACACGGCCAGAGTCCAGGCTGCCCAGTGGCACTGCCTGTCTGCCGCTCTGGAACGGCCTTCTAGCCTGTGCAGGAGCAGCTGTGGAACTTTCTCACCTCCCCCTCTGGCGTTGCTCTAGGGTGGACCATGAGTCCGTCCTGTGCTGAGCGCTGCACAGGCCCCAGGCTCTCACGCCAGTCTCTGACAGGCTCCGTTAAGAGTGGGCACCATGGCTGGGAAGCTGTGTCATGTTCTACAGCTGCTGCCTGGGCACAGTGGCCTTCCAAGGTCCTCCCTGAGATCTGAGATGGGCCAGGAGTCACCCTGGACGAGGCAGGGGTACGAGGATCCCAGACCTGAGGGGCGCTTTTCTGGGGCTCCCTGCAGAACTGTGCAACACACCAAGCCTCACACACTAGTGTCCTGCAGCCTAGGGGACCCTGCTACCCAGGGAACATGTCTCCCTAGGGATGGGCTACCCATGAGTGTGAGTCCTGTGGTGTGGCTGTGGCCTTCTCGTCACGGCCCAGTTGGACACCTGCTTCTCCTAACCCCAGCACCATGCTGTGCCAGTCCATCCTCACACCACACACCACTTGTTAGCAACCTGGTGACTCTGGGGTGAGGGTGACAGTTCCCGGGTCCAGGTTACTTTGCCTCCCAGGGACAGAGCTGAGACCTGGCATTTGTTGTTTGCCATGAGCTGTGCAATCTGGTGTCTGCTTGGGGGATGGAGCGGGCTGGGAGGTGGCAGCTCTGTCTCAGGTGTGCCCATGCCTTATCTGTTCTCATGTCACCAAGGTCCAGCCGCAGGGCTCAGAAACACCACAGCCAGGACAGTGTAACAATAGGACCCAGCACGAATCTCGACTTTGAGACAGATGAAAAACGTCACCACGAATCTACGAGGGTGGCTTGTGTGTCATCCAACCACGCAGAGGGTGGAGGTAGAATTTTCACACAGAATCATTTGTTTAGTTGGGGGTGATTTTGGAATCTTGCTTTAATTTAATTTGTGAGATTTGACTCGATTAAGAGATATTGATCTGGGGTGCCGAAAATTGCTGCCATTTGTCAATAGTGGCTTCCTTGTAAAAATCTCATTGTTAATGCATCACATCCCTGGCTGTTCAATATGTAGTTATTACAGTCAGGATACAGTGCGGCTCCCCTGGCACCCTGAGACTGAGTAATGCCATGAAAGTTGCAAACACCTCTGCCCAAAGTTTGTGATTTTCTGTAATTTTACCCCCAAACACCTAATCTGGGCCATTGGAGGGAGCTCAGATCTCAGAAGAAGTTTTAGGAAACATGAGCAGCCTCCTGATGTGGGTTGGGAGACCCTAGGGTGGTCCCGCTGTGGCTTTACTGGACGGTGCTGCCAGCAGGCTGCAGTGTGGGGCCCCACGACTCCCTGAGGACCCTGTCTCGGAGGAACAGGAGCAGCCATGTTGGGGTGGTGTAGACAGTACTAAGAGGGGTGGACAGTTTCGGACCGGCTTTATGGCAGAGAAAAAGAAGATCCATTAATAAGCCACCCGATATTCATAAATCGGCTGCTTGGTGCTAACTCTGCTACAGCCGTGATAAATATTTGTTAGTGTGTATTTTTGTGCTTGAATAAGAAGGATTACCAGGGAAGGGCTGGGGTGCGGGGACCTGGCCATTTACTGTGGCCAGTGCTCTTATCTAAGGGGGAATTTAAGGGTCTCCCTGTGAGTCCACGTAGACCCAGGAAGGCCTGCACTGTGAAACCATGAAGGCAGGTGGCAAAAATGTGGGTGCCAGGAGCGGTTGAGGGTGTGGGAGAGGGTGGTGGTGGTGGTCACTTGTCAGCCAGGGCAGGTGGCTGTGGGATCGAAGGTGACTCCAGGGGGCAGCCCTGTCCTTGCACTCCTGCTATGGAGTTTCAGGGTGTGTGGCTGGGCCCCCTTTCCCCTTCCGGCCTCGGACTGACCAGGCAGCTCTCGGCATGGTCTGTGCTGTTGGCACAGACCCCGACTATTCCTAATCTCCCAAACCACTCTGGCGCTGGATGAAAAGGCTTTTGAAAAGTCTTTCTCTTCTGAACTTTTCATCATCTGTGCCAGGACCGGCTTATCCCTGCTTTCCACCCTTTGTTCTTTCTTTAATGTGCTGCAGAAATGCCTTGAGGGTGTCTCTGTGGGAGGCCAGCCCTGGAGCCGGGGTCCCCTGCAGAGTGTTGGAGGGATGCAGAGATGTCCCCAAGCCCAGCCTGCAGCCTTGCTCGTGCAGACCGCTGTCTGGGGGGTAGTAGAAGCAGGGGCCCCTGGCAGTGTTGGCAGCAGCAGTGAGAGCAGAGTGGCTGGGTGCTTGGTGGGTGCGAGGGATGCATTCTGCTCTTTGCCCTTGGACTGGCTCAGAGGCCTCCTGGAGACCAGGCAGAGGGGCTGTCGTGCCTGGACTCTGCACACAGCCCCGGTGGCTGCAGGTCATGGTGGTGCATGAAGGGTCTGTTCTGAGCTGTCTGCTGTGCGCAGGAGACGTTGGGCCTGTTCTCCAGCCTTGTTCTTTTATTCATCAGCCTGCCTTTGAGAGCCTTGTAAATGACATTACCAATTTTGCATTAAGCAAGCCTGGCAAGGCTGGTTGCGCTTTTGCATTTGGGACTTCATTTGAGGGCCAGATTGGCTTGCAGGCCAATTGCTTTAGGAGGCGTCTTAAGGGGACGCCAGGCCATGGCTTTTTAATCTGAAAGTCATTACGGGATGAGCTCTGGGTGGGAATTGGTGGCTGTGCCACCCCATGCTCTGTCCTTGGCAGCTCCCTGGGAGGGGAGCAGAGCCCTTGCTCCCTCCTCCTCCTCCTCTGTGACAGATGCTTCTCCGTCTGGAGGATCAGGGCAGGGGACAGAGGTTTGCTTCCTCTGCCTCTGGGTATGAGGTGCCATTGGCAGGCAGTGCCAGCTCTAGGAACCCTGGAGAGGCTGGCAGCCCAGCCTGCCTTGCTTTTTCCACTCTGCTTGTTGCAGCCCTGGCACAGAGGGTGCTTTTACAAACTCAGGCCCCATGGAAGGGAGCCAGGAGAGTGAATTATAAAAGGACGCTAATCCTGTGTAGTCCCACCCAGGGACAGGCAGGGGACAGTTCCTTTGTGCCTGGCACAGAAGGAGAGGATTACTGCTTGGCTCTCGGTCAGGATGGAGCCTGGCCCTGGCTAGGCATATGTCATGTGTTTGTTAAAGGAATGCAGGAGTGCCTTCATGGGGACTCTGTTCCTGAAATCATCAGCACAGCCTAAAACTAGATGTAAAATTTGCCCTTTTCAAAATCGAAATGACATTCATGGCGTTCTCCTTCCAGTGTGCGCCGTAGGGTCCGTGGGCATTGCTGACATCTGCTCGTGAGAGGGCCCTGGGCTCGCTCAGCGGGGGAGAAGCTAGGAGGAGCACACTTCTCAGCCTCCCTCAGTCCTGAGCTCTCGAGAGCTCAGTTCAGGCGCCAGATGCTGCCGTCAGTGCTGAGTGCTCCCGTGGGCACCCTCCTTCCCCGTCCTGCTGAGAACCTCCTTAGTGACCCTCAAGTCCTGTCTGCTCCACACCACTGAGAGCTAGTTGAGGCTTTGTAAAGTTGAACGGATGTAAACCAAATAAAATGTGAAAGTCACTGCTTGGGCACTGTGGCTGCGGTTTCAGGTGCGTGGTCAGCCACACGTGGACTTGTGGCTCCTGGACTGGTCAGCATGAAAGTGAATTTTGTCCTCATGCTGAGTACCGTCGGCCAGACTTGGTTGGCACAGATATGTGGCCCTGTTTGATCTCTTGTCCATGCGTGAGCAGGGGGCAGAGGCTTTGGGCAGCCCAACGCTTCCTGTGTGTGTGTGAGTGTGCAGACGTGTGTGCCTGAGAGCAAGTGTGAGGGTGAATGTGCGTGCATGTGTGTGAGTCTGTGAGGGTGTGAGCATGAGTGTGCTGTCCAGAGAACACGGTGGGGCTCAGCATGGAGCCCCCTCTGCTCTGTGAGCAGAGCCAGGTGTGATGGTAGAGAAACCACTGGAAGCCCCGCTAAAAAAACACTGGCACCCTTCAGGACCCGTGATCTAACCATTGACCACCAAGGAAGCCCTGCCTGGGAGGCTCTAACGCTTTGCTGCTGCCCCACCTGGAAATTCTCAATCCTCGTTTAGCTTTGAACCTGTGTTTTCTAAGCCACAGAGGATGGACCCCGGCGGGCCTGGGTGCACAGCAGGTTCCTGTAACAATGTCCCTTGTTCCCGGGCTCTGCTTCTGTCCCTGGAACTCATGAAGCCCACAAGCACTAATCCCACAGTATGTGGGAGCCTGCGTGAGGCGTCCACAGCAAAGGGGCTCTGGCAGCCCCATAGAGCCGAGGTTGGCAGGGTGAGGGCGGCTGGAGAAGGTCAGCAGTGGTGGTGGACACCCGAGCCATCCTTACCTGTCCTGGTGAGAGGACTCTGGGGATTCAGGAACAAGTCACAAAATGGAAATCGTGCAATTTCGGCGACTCCGCACAGCGAGACGCTCTCCCATTTGCATTTGAAACTGGCAATGCACAGCGGAGAGGCGAATGGTGAGATCCACGCTAGCAGTGTCAAATCTGAGCTTTCTTCCTGTGTAGAGTGGCATTTCGCAGCAAACAAAAGCCTCCACAAGACAGAGGCTGTGCAGGACAGGTAGGGGGTGCTGGTAATCTTTTTGCACGGAGCCCGGCTGATAGTTTGGCTGGTGCTGGCTACTCCTTGTCCTGCAGTTCTCTGGCTGGAATGGCAGGTGAGGTTGTCCTCAGCAGGCCTCGGTAGCACCTCTTCTGCTGACCTTTCCTGATGTGCTTCTCTGCTGTCACACGGCAGACTGTGTAAGGATCTGTCCCTCCTGCGCTGCCCTCTGTGTACAAGTAACACACGCCTTTCCTGTGCTTGTGCTGCTTGGTGGGTCAATAAGGACAGACCCTCCTGGCCATGCCTTATGTCCCATAGGGAAGCTGCCGAGAGACAGAAGCCCAAGGTCTGCTTTCAGCATTCTGAATCTATGCAGTGTCCACCCACAGCAGCCAAGGTCAGCCACAGAGCTGTTCAGGGAGCTTTCGGGTGTGTTTGTGAGGATGGACGGATGATGGAATATGAATGAATGGATGGATGGATAGATGGGTGGACGATGGGTGAGAGATGGTGGGTGGTGAGCGGATGGATGGATGGACGATAGCTTTATGGATTGGTGGTGGATGGCTGGATGTTTGGATGAATGGGGGATGGATAGTGGATGGATGCTGAGTGGATGGATGGATGGATGGATGAATAATAGCTTTAAGGGCAGATGGTGGATGGATGGTTAGACTGATGGATGGATGGATGAATGGGGAATGGGTAGGAGGACAGATAGTGGATGGATGGTGAGCGAAGGAATGGATGAATAAATAGCTTTATGGGTAGATGATGAGGAGAATGCAGTAGAGAGGGCGCACTCCCTGCCTCTGCTCCCCAGGAGAGCTTCCTGCTAATGTCCTGTTGCAAGGTCTACATCCAGCCTCCGTTCAAGTTGCTCGATCAGCACTGGCATGGCCTCCTCTCCCAGCCCTGGGTCAGTTTTAATTTCCTGGTGATCCTGGAGAGAATGCCAGAGGAGCTGGTGGGTTGCTTGGCAACCAGACAACATGGTCACTAAGCCTCTCAAAGAGTGGCCTGGGTCACTGGTGTGCAGCCATCTGGGCCTGCTCTGATAGCCAGGCTTCCTTGGGTGTGTCCTGATCAGCTGTGGCTGTGGGCATGACGGCCTCTCTGCCTGCTATTGGTTCTCAGTGGGCTTGGACAACTGAGCTTGTTTTTCCTAGAAATCTGACATTGGCTACCAGCCTGGACTTCTGTAATAGTCTTCAAATGTGCCTAATGCGGTGGTAATCAAGGCCTGTGCCGGCTCTGCAGAGATACAGTGACCCTGGCATTTTATTCCTCGCTAACCTTCAATTTCGACTCCTGACCTTTCCCTGTGAAATATTTCAATATAAATAATGCAGTTTTGCAAACATGTTGCCCTGATTACTTTGTAGGGCCCTGCTTCTCCATGTGTGAAAGTCTCTGAAGTAAGTAGTAATTTGTTCCCCTTTCTGGTAATTGCTGTTTTAGAAATAGCTTCTTCAGACAGCTGCCACAAATTGGCATTGCCCCGGCTCTCGGAGAGCTGTGCCAGGAGCAGCTGCTGGATGTAGCTTCTGCAGTGCTCCTGCAGAGTCCTCAAGGCAGAGGGCCTGGGGCCGTGGGTGCAGGGTGCTGGCAGGCTAGGGCACCACAAGGCAGGTGCTGAGTCAGTGTCTGGGAGATACGCTAATGATGCCACCTCCGGGCCCATTTCTCAGTGCTGAGGCCTATGGCTCTGACAGTGGTATTGAGAGCCTGGCACAAACCCTGCCCCAGAGGGTGTGGCTGGCCAGGAGCAAAGGCCCACCCTGTCCTGAGAGAGCTGCAGACAGAGGGAAACCTTTGGCTTGTCAGCCATTCCTGCCCTTTGCTTCTCCAGTCTGCGGGAATCTGCTGCCAAAGGACTTGCTGGGGCGGTTGGTGTGGAGATCTGTGCTCAGGCAGCTGTAGGATGCCAGCTCAGGAGCTGAGGGCAGGTGGTGAAAGGGACAGTCGTTGAGCATAGACGGCAGTGCTGTGGGCTCAGCTCTCGGGAAGCTGGAGCCAGCAGTGACCGTGGAGAGGTGGTAAAGACCTCACCCAAGGAGGAATGGGAGCTCCGCCCTATTGCCAGCCCTGCCCAGGGCTGCTGGGAGCAAATCTGTCCAAGGTGCGCAGTGGAGCCTGCTGCTGGGCCGGAGTCCCCCCACCCACTCCGTGACAAGGCTCCTCCTTGGGGTGGCAGTGCCTCATTTTGCTCCCTTATTCCTCCCTGTGCTCATTCATCCCCCAGCTCCTTACCTGAAGTGCGAAGTCTGCTCTGGGTACCCAGGCCCTGCGCACAGCCAAGCCCCCGTGGGAGACGGCGTCATGTGGCACAGGGCCTGAGCTCCCTGTGCGCACTGCAGCTGGTCTCCAGGTCACCCATCCTCCTAACGGGATGGGAGGGCTCTGTGTGCATGCGCCATTCTGTGTCATCCAGGGTCTATAGCGAGGAATGAAGTCTCTGTGTTCAGCAGGACGCACGATTTATCCCTGGTTATTTCCTAGTTGAATCTGAATGCACGAACCTGGGCACACCAACACGGCCTGCAGGCTCCGGACCTCGCGGCTCTGACCCTCTGCCATGGGAGCAGCAGCAACAAGAGTGACCACCTTGTTCACAAGGGCCTCCTTGACAGCGAGGGGTGAGGTGGCAGAAACACTGTGCTCAGGGGCGAGTGGCTTGCCCAGAGATGACATTGTCACGCAGCTGGCCTGAGGCCGCATCTGGCTTCCATCCCCAGGGCCCCTGTTGCCTCGGTGCTGGACGTGAGCCTTCCCTCCTGGAAAGCCTCCCATGGCAAACCCCGCTCACGCGAAAGTGAGGTACAAGTGTCCCCTCCGCTGTGCAGGCCTCCTGGCTCTCCCCTGACAGCAACTGTATCCCCCTTCCAGGTTCTCTGGGTACCCTGTGCTCATTCTGGCCACGCTGCCGGGGTCACATGATTCCACGTGTGCCTGCTGGACTGGAGTCCTGTGACACAGGACTGGGGCTTCCTGGTCTCCATTTTCAGTGCTAGCACAGGGCTCAGATGACCGCAGGCGCCCGGCACGTGTGCGCACGGTGGATGCCCAGTGGATGAGTGTGTGGGCCATTGGCGCTGACCTGCAGAGGACAGACTTGCGGCACCCCTTCCCTGTGGAACATGCGTGGCCGGCCTGTCCCCCGGCGATGGCTCACCTGCTGTCACAAATGGCGGAACCCTTCATCCCTGTTCCTGGCTGTGGCCATGAAGAGGCAGGTAGCCAGGGCCTTCCAGCCTCCTGTCCAACTGGGGACCCCATGGAGAAGGGAGGGTGAGGGGACCCGTGTGTGAGCAGGGCGTGCTAAGCCTTGATAGCTGCTCTGAGGCGTTCAGTGATTAATTTCCGTGGAAGGTTAAGATCCAACAGGAGGGGAAAGTCAATGACTAATCTATTAAGCTCCTGGGTAACTTAATTTACATGCTTTTAATGATTATTTCCTACCTGAACCTTCTGAAAACTAAGCAACCCTGAATAACAGAGCGTGTTGCCTGGTAAATAAGGACCACCTGCTGGGTAGACATGGAACTTCCTGTCTTGCGTGATGGCAGTGCTGTGGGCTGGGCTCTTTGCGCTCTGGGTATTTCCCTTGGTGATCATCTGGGTGCCCCAGTTCAGAGAAGGTGAGGGCTCTCCTGGCCTGGAGGAAAGACTTGGGGATGCCCCAGGCTGCTCCGGAGGCCGCCAGACCAGACACGGTGGATAAGTGACTCGGGGTGCAGACCAGCCAGGCACCTGCGACCTACTCTGTCAGGTGGCTTGGGAAGCAGCTCATCTGATATCAGAGAGGGAGCACAGGTGAGGAGAGAGGAGGAAACTGAGGCAGGGCAGGCTGCTGGGCTCACTGGGTACACATCTGGGTGATCAGGACCCACATGGGTGACTAGACCTCTGCAGCAGTACTGGGTTTCATTCTATGGAAGGAAGCCCCAGGGACAGCCCTGGGGAAACCCCTCTGCCTCTTTACCCCAGGGGAGCCCCTAATTTTTCATCCCCTTTCCCCCACCCCAAGGTTCCCTGGCTAGCGCTGGACAGTAAGTCCACAGGAGCGGCTGCTGTGTTTTGGGTGAATTGGGTGGAGAAGGCTGGAAATTGTCACCTCAGCAGAACAGATGCTGGGAAGGTTGCAGAATGGCCCTGGGCCTCTCGTCTCCCAGCCCCACTGTGGCCTGTCACCTCCCACTTGGGCCAGGTCACCTTTGGTAGGGCGATGTGCTGGAGTGTGAGCAGAGCCGCTTCCGGAGAGATGGTGTTTTCTGGGCTTTGCAGAGCAAACTTCCTGGAGAGTTTCCCAGCGGGTTTGTGGATAGAGAACAACTCAGATCTCACTGCCAGCATCACGAGGACCAGAGGAGCCCTGGCTCTGACCCACCTGCAGTCCACAGCCCAGGAAGAGCAGCCCGATGACACCGGTGTCTTGTGACATTGCCCATGGTGACGCGGTCCCGGGCTGAGTCAACACTGTGCACCAACTGCCTGGCTGCCAACCATTTCCAGCTTGGACCCAGCTCCACTCCGGCCCGAGCAGGGGCTCTGTGCTCTGGTCCCCGTGACGCATCTCAAGTCAGAGACCGTGTGGGAGGCCAAGGGGTGGGCTGACCCGGAACCCGGACAGAAGTGAGGGTGTCAGGTCCATGTAGCTGCACAATGATGCTGCTGTCCCTCTGTGGGCCCCTTGAGAGTTCAGAGTGTGCTCTGGGCCCAGGAAGTCACCACCAAGCACACGGAGGGCTTCAAATAGTTCCCGGAAGCAGGGAGTGCTGGGTAAGTTCATGGTCATCGCTCATTCCTATGGTTCTCAGCAGTGTGATGTGGTTATAGGCAGAGTGTCCCCCAGACCGGAGACTGGAAAGACCCAGGCAGGTTCTACCAGAGTGGGACTCGGGGAGCCCTGGGTAGCCCCCGTGGTGACCCTGTGGCTCCTGATGTCACCCAGACACATGACAATGTGCTCACCTCCACCCAAGCTCAGCACCCAAGAGCCCCGTGTCTGTCCTGAGTCCTTGTGCTGGGCAATAGCTCCCAGGTGTTCCCTGTCCCCTTCCCTGTCCCTGTGCCTGCCTGAGGCCGGGATGTGGTTCCAGGAGCACGGTGGCCACAGATGGGCCACTAGTTAGCTCCTTTCCCCTCGAACCCCTAAAATGGCACACGAGGTGCTTGTGAGACGCCTGAGGGACCCATCGTCAGGTCAGGAAGCATCTATAATCCCTTGGGGCCTGGACTTGGAGCAGCGCAGCAGCATCTGGGTGCAAAGAGGGCCGCAGCGGGGCAGGATGGGAGGAGAGGCACTGAGGGCCGGGCAGTGATGTGGGGGATCTGAGGCCGGAAGTGGGTGGAGAGTGCTGGAGGATTTGCAGAGGAGCTGTCCTGAGGCTGCTGGGAGCCACCAAAGACTTCCACAGAGTGAGGGCCATTGATCTGAGCCTAAGGAGAGACCTGGGGGGTGGAGCTCAGACACTGAGGGGCCCCAGGCCCTGCCTGGAGCAGGAGAAGCTCCACGCACCGTAGAAGCTCTGCGTGGGCGTCTGCTGGCCAGCAGTGGGTGAGGCTGGGGGCTGAAGCTCACGGTCCTTTTCTCGGTTTCCTGTTTGTGTTTTCTGTCACCTCCCTTTGAAGACAAGGACCACAAGACAGTCTTGCCAGCTGTCGTGTCCCCGGTGTTGGCCGTGGAGCCAGGTGTGTATGAGGGCCGTGGTATGCAATTATTGCCTTGATTTTTGAATTAAAGACTCCACACCAACTTAAGCAAAGCCTCTCATCCCCAGGTCTTCAGAGGGCAAGGGTTGTCCTCTTCCTCACCAGGTCTCAGGGGTAAGTGCCTGTTGGTGACAGGTCGAACCCTAGTCCCTGGGGAGTGGACTTGTCATCGCCCACCTGTGGTCCCCAGGCAGTGATTCTCCCTTTGTTTCTCTGCCGTTGCTGGGCCAGCCAGGAGCCGGCCGGGTGATCCAGCCCTGCCCTGGCATTTGTCATCAGAGGAATTTAATTAGTACCTCTTAATCATTTATCCTAAAACGGATGGATATTTGCTGTTAAAATCCAAACACTTGCACACTTTGTAAATGACTCAGCCCTAATTGGGAGGACAGACGGGCTTTGATAAAAATCAGCCTGGGGACAAATGGCTTATTTACTCAGACACGGCAGAGTCCTGGCTGGTGTCGGCTGGGTCCCTGCTCAGAACCAAGTCTCGTGGAGACACTTAAGGGCAGAGATGCCTGGACGGGGTGACCGGGATGGGCACAAAGCTCGGGTGCAGGACAAGGGGTAGGGCCAGGCCATGGCTACAAGGCAACAGGCTCCCGCTTGTGCTAGAGAAAGGGAACCAAGGCCTGGCAGCACACCATCACCTTTGTGAGGAAGGCTGAGTCAGGAGAGCCCAGGGAGCACTGACTCCACAGGAGGGAGGCCGGTCTCAGCAGACCAGGACCTCATGAGGTGTTTCCTTTGCTAAAGGTTCCTCCTATGTGGTTATTCCTGCACACCTTCTCCTTGAAGGAGGTCTTGTCTTGCTGTGTAGGGAGATTCTGGCTAAGCTCATGTAGGGTGAGCCGGAGCCCAGTGTGAGCACTTGCTGTGGCTGTAAACCCTTCCTGCCTATCTGCCCCAGGAGGCAGAGCCTGAGGCAAGGGTTAATGTGCTCATCCATATTGGAAAGCAACAAGCCCAGGGTGCTGAGGGCGCAGAAACTAGGGACGAAAGATGGGAAAATCATCCGTGCTCATGGTGCGAGGCTTTGTCTTGTTTGCTCATGTCCGACAGAGGGCTGCAGAGAAGCAGCCAGGGGGCGGCAAGCGGGTGTCCCCGGGGCAGTCTACAAGGAGGAGGAAAGGTGGAGGTCACTGAGTGGTGTTCTGGTGTCCAGCAGTTGCTTCAGAAGCCCGACTCCACCTCCCACCCTGTACTGAGCTGTTTCTCCAGCCCAGGCTGCTGGTGTCACGATGGGGAGAGAGGACCCATGGGAGGCTGGCAGGGTCCGGCAGGTGCCCACGGGGCGTTGTGGGCAGCACATGTGTGTGGGACACGCTTACACAGGTGAGGGACCAGGTGGGAGGAAAAGCCCAGGGCCCGCAGCAGGCGGCATCATGGGGCTGGGGGACTCTGAGTGGATGGGATGGGGGGGAGGCGAGGGCTGGGGAGGGCTCCTCAGTGTGGTCGGACGCTCGGCTTCTGGGCTCTCGGGGCTGCTTCTTGCTCCTCCATTCACTGGGGAGTTTTCACAAGGCACAGACATCAGTCAGGGGAAGACAGTGGACGTGGCCAAATCCCTAAATGGACACTGCAGGGTTATTTGGGTCAGTAAATGGTGGACCAGTGTGGAGAAACAGCAAAATGCTATAGTGTTTTCATTTTGGATAAATTATCCAACATTTCCACTATTCTGTTAATCATTTGGAATAAAGTAAACCCCTTCTGAGCACAGCTCCCCTGGCTGGAACCCTAATCTCCCCCACCCCGTCTCTCTCCACACGTTCTGTCTTTGAGGCGGACAGGGAATCTGAAGTCATACATAAAACAATCTGAGCCCAGAATCCGTCTCGATTTCTGTGATGTATTTTCCAGCCTTTCATGGTTGACTTGCCCAGCCTAATTCAGCTGTAATGTATTTCAGAGCTTATCTTGATTCCTTCTTTCCGAAGCAGGCTATTCGGCTTCCAGAGCGGCACCCTCTCTGTGTTTGTGTGCGTGGGATCCTGCCACACGTGCCTAAGTTCCCTAGTTAGCAGCATGGAGGCCTCTGGGACACATAGGTTTGGGACAGAGTGGACGCCTGAGTGGACACCTGGCCGGTACATTCGTCACAAAGTGCCTCAAACTGGACAAGGTAAGCAGCAAGGGTGCATTCTGCCAGGACTTGGAAGCCAGAAGTCCACACCCAAGGTCTGGGCTGGCCGGTGCCACCTGGAGCTGCTCTGTAGCTCCCGCCTACCTTCTGAAGGCCTGTGGGCTGCCCTTGGCGGTCTTCAGAAGCCTGGGGCTTTCTGACTGTTCCAGAAGGATCTCAGCCTCAGGCTGTGCCCAGATTAGTGGCTGCAGCTGCCTGCACTGGGGTCAGAGCAGGAGTCCAGTGCTAAAGGGAACTGGGGGAAACTACAAGGGAGCCGAGTGTGGGAGCAATTGCCAGAGTCCTGGCCATCCCAAGGGGCTTTATGCTTTATATCCAGACATCCCCCAAAGCCTTGTGCTCCAAGATGGGGCACTTGGAAGATGACTGCATCATGGAACTTGCAGCTGATTGGCTGCTAGGAGGGGGTGTGGTTGGAAGCAGGTCCTGGGGCGTGGCCTTAGGGGTGCATCTCCCTCCAGCCTCCTCCCTTCGCTCTCTACTTCCTGCCCACTGTGCTGCGAGCAGCTTCTCCTCTGCTGTCCCCCTCTGCGGTGCCAGCCTGCCTGGGAGCCAGCCGACCTTGGGCTGAAACCTCTACACGCTGAGCCCAAATAAGCCTCTTCACCTTTAAGTCGTGGGTGTCAGGCTGCCCCAGGAGTGGGAACAGCGACTGAGGTCAGTCCCCTCCGATCCTGATCCGCTCTGGCTACAGTGGTTGGTTGTCAAACACAGAGCAGCAAGAAGCTCCCCGCCCCCACCTTTCTAGTTCAAACCTTCACCCCACCTGGCCGAGGTGGCGCCCCGCTTCCCTCGCTCCTCTGCAGCCCTTTGTTCTCTGCATCCCAAGCTGACTCTGAAGTGTGATGTGACAAGAGACCTCCTAAACCCCAGGGACCAGCAGACACCCCTGTCCCATCAGGATCCATCTCAGATGGCCATGGCGCCTCTAGATGCATGTGAGGAAGATGGGCGGGGCAGAGGGCTGACCTCAAAGAGGACTGAGGTGTGTACCTGTGCTGCTTCTTCAGGACCCCCGCATGGTGGCCACACTGGGTCCCTCCCATTGTGGGCACACAGCTGGGTACTCGCCAGCCACCTACAGGGACCACTGCATCACACTTCTACGTCTCCCTGTCCTGGAGGCCAGAAGCCCAAGGTCAAGGCTGACAGACCTGGCGGGGGCTCCTCCCGGATCCCAGAAGGGGAAAGAGGACGTGGGCTGCTCAGCAGCGGGGTAGCCTCCCGGCCTGCCGCCTTGATGCTGGGGACCCTCAGTGCCACAGAGCCCGGAGTGAGGATGTTGGGGGGCCGGGTGACCCTGCTCTGCATCTCAAGTGCACACTCAGTGGAGAGGGGTACAGGGCGGCAGTGTGTTCTGTGCAGGGCACTGCTCTCATGTCTCCCTCAGTTTTCTCATTTACGAAATGGAGACAATGGCAAGGCTTGTTCAGAGGCACAGGTGTGAATTGGGAATGCGGCCTGAGCACTCACGGGTGTGTGCTACCGGGGTGCGGCTGGGGATGCGTACTCCGCCCTTACTGCGCTGTTCCTAGCAGGTGCTCAGTGGTGTGTTCAGAGCCTCGACTATAAAGACACACACACACACACACACACACACACGTTAAGGTGGGGGGTGGCACAGAGCTCGCCTCGCATGGCCGTGAGTACAACGCACATGCACACAGGCGCACAGAGAGGTGCATGTGACATGTGTGCATGGAAGGGTACACAGAGGCCTGTAAGCACGGGTGCATACATGCACACACAGGCACGCACAGGCACACACACGTGCAGGATGCATGCACATGTGTCAACACTAAAAGCAAGAAGCCAACCCCATCTCTCAGAAGCAACAAGGACAGCTGGTGTCCGTGGGCCCTGTGCTGTTGGCCAGCCTGGAGCTGGTGCCGTGTCCCCGCTGTGCAGGAGCTGACTGGGGAGAGTGGAAGCAACTGCAGAAGTAACGAAAGGGATACATGACATGCCAGGCAGCAGAGAAAATAGGGCAACTTCAAAGGCATGTGAAGATAAGTGTGTTTAAAGGGTTCCTGGGGATAAAGGCAAGGAGAGACACCAGAGAGCAAGAACATGACACTCTGAAAACAGACAGCAGGTGGGTCTGAAGGGAAGGAGCCGAATCCCAGAAATTAAACAAAACGAAGCCGAAGTAAGTAAACTGGAGTGGGCAGCTTGACAGGCAGCGAGCACTGGTGATTTCAGGGAACGCCCCGGAAGCCGGGAGGCAGGCCCAGCATTGGCCTCTTGAAATGGGGGGGTCCTGGCGGAGAGGGGAGCGGGGAGATGTTCAAAGCACAGTGGCTGAGAAATTTCCAGACATGAGACAGATGGAAAAGCCGGGCTCCGCGCAGCGTAAGTAAAAACAAATCTCTGGTAGACACGTCGCGCTTGCTGTTGGCGACTGCAATCCAAAGAGGGAAATCTTTGCTGCCAGCAGAGAGGGAAAAACAGGCGTTTCCAGACACCACTGCGGGTGTAGACTGAAGAACTCTGTCTGGAAGATCGCTTGGTGTAACAGACTCAAAGGGCTAAAAAATAAAAGCTACCAACTCACGTGTCACTTGCACTTTTGGAAATCTGTCCCACAAAGGTGGTCATGGCTGTGTTGAAAGATGGAAATTCAGTCCAGTTTACAAGAGGGAAAAAAAAAAAAGAAAAAGAGAAAAAGGTGAAATAATCTCTACGCAAATTAAGTAAACTATGGTGCTAACCACAAACTGAACGTGACGCGGACACAAACAAAACTATGCTTTCAAGAGCATTTTATGACCTGGAAAGAACGTGAAATGTTATTGAAAAAGCACCCCAGACTGCGTGGGATGCGCTTGTGCTCCCTGCCCTTGTGTGTGTGCGTGTGTGTGCATGTGTGTGTGAGTGTGCAGACACGTGTGAGACCAGGAGGATTTGCCTGGCATCCCAGAGGTCACCTCGGGATGGCGGGGCCCTGTGACTTCCTTTCCTTTTCTCTTGCGTGTCCAGGCGCCTCCTGTCTTCCCTGCAGTCCGTGCGCGTTGCCGCGGGTGCAATGAACACATCACTCCCCAACCTTCTGGGGCTGCGCCAGGGCTTCTAACCCCAGGTAGCCTGGCTCCCATCTTAGTGCAGCCCCCTGTCCCCTGGTGATGGGGACAAGTCATGCACCCAGTCTCAGCCTCAGTTTCCTCACCTGTGTGTATGGGAGATGGCCCTTCCCACTGTTTGGGGTGGTGGTGGGCATTTGAGGGACAATCTGTGCTATATGCTGCTCAGAGTCAGCTGGGGGAAGTGAAAATGATTAGAAAGCTAACACTGTGACAGGGCATCCTGCGTCCCTCTGTCCTGCAGGGAGGTCTGCTGCAGGGAGAGGCAGGGAGTGGTCCCAGGGATGGAAAGAGCAGGTGCCTGGCTGGGTAAGAGCACCAAGAAGGTGCTCAGGAAGCAGATACTGGAGCTGGGTATGGAGTTCAGGTCCTTGTGTTCCAGCAGCGCTCATCAGAGAACCCACTGGTGAGCAGCCTGGAGCCGACCTCCATCTGAAGATGTTGGGGTGAGTGGGTTACCCGACACTGTGGCAGCTGTCACGCATGAGACCCAGGCCACACAGGACCTCAGAGCCTTTCCAAAGCAGGAATGGAGGTGCACACTACGGAGGCCCTGCAGCCAGGTGGGGCACGCGGGGAGCAGTGGAGGTTCATACCTCATGGAAGCTCAATATGGTGACCCAAGCATGCAGCGTGTTGCCTTGGGAGTGACACTGCCTTGACTGGCACCTGGCCCTGCCACTCTGTGTGGCAGGAGCTACAATTCACGCCATGTGTTCTCCCTCCAGGGTGGCCCTGTGCCCGGCAGTGGGCTGTGGCCAGGTTCGGGCAGGCAGCCTGCTGGCCAGCTGGGGGTCACAGAGCAGCAGTAAGCGTGGGCTAAGCAAATCCTGGGCTGATGTCTCTCTTCTGTAACAAGAAGCCCGGAGGCAAGTTGTCCAGGGATGCTCAGGCTCAGCGATGTCATAGAGGCCGAGACTTCCTTGTCCTCAGCACCTTGGTGGCTACTTTTGTCCTTTTTAGCCAGGTGACTTTCATGGTGGCCACATGTTGTCTGTGGTCTGGGCTGAAAGCAGGGAGAAGGCGGAGGGCGGAGGTTCGTGGACTGACTCGGCCCTCACAGGCAGCTAGATTGGCCGAAGTGGGCTCAAGACACCAGACCCTGCTCCCAGGCTGCTGCATGACTGACTTTGTGGATCTCATGACAAAGTCAGGCACCTCTGGAATGGAGATCGTCGGGGTGGAGGGTGAGCCTGAATGCTGTCACATAAGAGACAGAGGCAAGGCTGGCACAGATGACAGCATGACCATGGGGACAAGCAGAGGCTGGAGAGACAGAGCACGAGGAAGCTCAGCCAGAAGATGCTGGGTGGGTGGGGAGACAGGTGAGTGCTTGGTGGGGAGCGGCCCCCTGACACTTTGATTTGGGCCCTGTGAGACAGAGTTTGGACCCCTGGACTCCAGAGCTATAAATGTGTAAGCAGGTGCAGCTTTAAGGGACCCAGGCAATGGCACTTTATCACAGCAGTCACTGGAAATTTATATCCATCCTTCCCGGAAGCCCTGCCCATGTACTTCTTGTGGCTCAAATTGGGTCTCCTAGTCACCCCAGCTGCCAGAGAGGCTGCCACGTGCCAGCTCTGTCAGCCAACCTTTGTGTACTCTGGGTCCTGGCAATAAGAGAGCTGGGTGTTGTGGGTCATGGATAGGCAGCCAGTGGCACTGACCACACAGCTGGGACCAAAGGGGCTTCTGAGAAGAGGTGACCACAGTGTTAGCCCACAGAGGTCTGGAGGGGTCGCTTTACTGACCCCATCCCAGAGCAGAGTGGATGCTGGACAGGTATTGGATGGTTTGCCAAGCCTCTGATCTGCCTCTGTGGAAAATGCCTTTCCCTACTGAAGACCAGGAGGAAAGGGAGCCAGCCTCTATTTTCATACCCAGCTTTCATAGCTGCTTTCAGCCCTGCCCCTTGCTGGCACAGCTGGAAGCTGCTGCATCAGCCGCCCTCCACCCCCAGCCAGTTTTAGTCTCAGGGGCTCCCTCTGTGCACTGACCCCCACACTGCAGCATAGGCCCTGTTAGAGAACAGACTTGCTTGGTGTCCTGGAAACCTGTTTGGGATGTGTGTCCCCAGTATGTGGGCTCCACAGGGACTGTAAATCCACTAGGGACTCTTACCCTGAGTAGTGTCAGCATGGTCATTTCCAAAGAAAGACTCATCCTTTTTCTCATGGCCACTCTTTCAACAGATCTTTGTCCACTCCAGAATATTGAGATGAATCCCAAGGGAGAGAAAGGGAGGTGAATCCCAGCAAAAACCAGTGAATGCTCAGAGCTGTTAACACCAAAGAGCTCCAGAGACCAGTAGCCGACATGAACACCTGGCAGAGTCCACCTCCAGTGTCTAGCATGGATCAGCACCACACGGAGACCAGGCACTGGCTGTGTCAGCTGAGGGCATCCAGCACAGCCTGGTGTCATCTGATGACATCAGATGGCTAGCGGAGTGGTGCTTTGCCAAGCTACAATTTCCATCTGAACTGAGCCAAAGAACCCAGGCTGATTGGCAGCGTAAGCACAGCCTGGGACTTGGCATTGCTGCTGCATCAGAGTTTGGGCTCAGGTCCCCTGTGGGCTACCTAGGACCATGGACGAAGCGGGAGTGTGGGCTTTATCAGGACGGACACTTCTTCCACTCTAGAGAGCTGACTTGTCCTCCTGTATCCAGTGTCAGAATAGTAAGTGAGGGCAGTTGTGCTGGGACCGTGACAGAGGGGAGAGGGGACCCCACGCCAGGCTGTGGTGGCCGAGTGCCACACTGAATGTGAAGGCCAAGTCGGGGTGTGTGAAGCTCCCGGGGCCCCAGAGGGTCACAACAGTGAGGTGGAATAGGACGTGTCTGTTCTTCAGTGGTGGCTCCCTGTCCAGAGGTCAGGCCAACAGTGTGGACTCCTGAGCAGACTCCCTTGGGACTTGTCTCAACACTCTGAGGTGGTCGAAGGTCCACTGAAAGCATGGTCATCAGAGAAACTGATGACCATGACCATGGCAACTGTCCCACTTGCCATAGTGGCACCAGGGCAGGGGACAGGGAAATGTCACCTTCACAAACAGAGGCGCAGGCACTGCTGGGAGAAACAGCATGTGGGGGAGACAGCAGAGGTGCAGAGAAACTGAGGGCCACAAAGGTTGCAGCTTCTGGACATGGGGTGAGTTCTGGGGGGCTCGGGCCGAGGCCTCGGGGTGAGGAGCCACCTGAGCTTGCCTTGTGCCTCTTGATGAAGAGGAGCCGCTGTGTTTCTGGTGCTGACATTTTCCTGGTGCAGAACATTTACATCTCAAAGGTACCAGAAAGAATTTATAGTCACAAGTTTTTAAAGTCAAAGCCCCATGGGGCTCCTGCCCCGATTTCCTCAACTGGAGGGGGCCCCAGAGCATCCTGGTCTGGGGTCACTGACAGACACAAATGCAGTGGGAACCCCAGTGTCTGGGAGAGAACCAGGGCAGGGGGAGAAGGGCAGGTGGGCGGTCAGGTGTGGTGTGGCCCCGAGGTCACAGGCTGTGGACAGAGCGAGACCGAGGACCCTCCGCACAGGTGGCTGTGGTCCCTCCCCTGCGCTACACACCTGCAGTGATCTGGGGTGGGTCGGAGAGGATGCTGTGACACCTGATTGGGGCAAGGGGGCTTCTCCTCCTCTAACCACACGGTGAGGAAGAGACAGAATCCTGCTCATGGAGGGAGCCTGAGGGTGGCCGGGGTCTCAGGAAGCCAGTGATGGGAACACAGGTAGTTGCACCTCTGGCTGGTCACAAGGCAGGCTCAGGAGGTCATGTAGCTCCTGTGAGGGCGGGGCTGAGCCATCAAAAGGGTGGGTGGGTCCTGAAATTCTAGGGGCCTGTACCCCTGGGGGCAGGTTAAAGCTCAGGTAGGGTGCCTGTCCCCCATGGTGGCATCTCAGCAGCCTCCTCTGGTCAAGGCGTTCTTTCCAGACTCATCCACCATCAGAATCCATCCCATTGTCCACTCCAGGGCAGTCCCGAGCCCACAGGGGCTGCCGGGGACCTCAGAGTGCTGGAGAATGGGGACTCTGACCTTCATGTGGGTCCCTTGTGCCCCAGGCCTCCGTGACAACAGCACCCTTGGTCTGTGTACCTAGTGCTGCTGGCCCTGCAGTCCCCATGGGCAGAGGCCATCACTAGGCCACGCTCGTGGTTCATTTCGTCAAAGACGCTGCCTCAAGCCCACTCACCTCCCGCCTGTCCCTGTAAGGAATGCAGCCCCCCAACCTCTCCTGATCACCTTTGCCAGAGCTGGGAGCCTCTTCTGGCCTGCGACTTCCAGGCATGACCCCGTGGACACACCTCTGATTGGGTCCCCAGCGCTACTGTAACGAGGGCCACAGACTGCAAGACTTGACACAAGGGAGGGGATCTGCTCACGGCTCTGCAGCTGGACACCCCAGGCCCCTGTGCTGGTCACGCTCCCGCAAAGTCTCTGCAGATGCCTGATCCACCCTTCACCTGGTTTCCGGCAGCCTCCCACCCAGTTCCTTCTGTACCAGGACAGCAAGAGCCCGTGCCTGGGCTCCACCCCGATTCACTGTGACCCAACCTTGACCTGACCCCAACCCCAAAGATCCTGTTTGTACAGAAGTTCACAGTCCCAGGTTCCCGGAGGACACTCATGGGGACCCCATTTAGCCCAGTGTACCCCGTTCCGTATCATGGTAGCCCCCAAGCCCTCAGGAACCACAGGCTGGGACGGGACGGCCACTCCATGGCCACCTTGATGATGCCTCCTGCTGTTTGTATCTGGGAGCAGGAGGCTTTTCCTTCTTTCCAAGTTCCTGGACTTCTGATGAGTGTAGTTTGAAGTTTCAGCTCAAGGGCTTCCTAGCCAAGCTCAGTCCTCTCCTCCCCCTGCTGCTGTGTTACAGGTCCTCGCCCGAGCAGCGCTCTGTTCCCTCCATGCGTCCTGCCTCTGTGCACTGGCCCCTCCTCTGGGAAGCACATCAGACAGACCAGGCTGCAGTCAGCCACGGGGAGCCCAGGTTCACCCAGTCACCCCTCGAAGATCCTGTGTCCAAACACAAGTGTGTTCTGAAGTCCTGGGCTCAGGAGCCGTGTGAATACTGGAGGGAGACGCTACAGCACAGGACACGTGTCCTCCATCCGGAGCCCGATGTGCCCTCTTCCCAGCACTGGCCCTCTGGGGTGTGCTGGGACCCTTGCTGGATGTGTGACGAATGTTTAAGATTCAAAACACTCAGGTGGTAGCCAGGGCTGCACTTTGTGGGTTCCAAGCAGCAGCGTCCTGGCCCCAAGAGAAAGCGCTCTGGGGAGGGAGACAGAGTGCAGGGCAGGGAAGCAGCCCCAGGGACAGTGACCACCCCACACTGACTGCGCCTAAGGCTGGTGGGGAGGAGACAGGGCACCCTAGCGAAAGAGAGGTGGTTCCCGGAGGTCCAAGCTCTGGCAGGGCTGGGTGTGAATGATACCACAAGCCCCTCTCCAGGGGATGCTGGATTCTCCTCTCATCACGCTTCTTGGGCAAACAGACTGGCTTTTTTTTTTTTTTGGGTTTTTGAGACAGGGTCTCGCTGTGCAGTTAAGGCTGGCCTTAGGCTCACTTTGTAGCCCAGGCTGGTCTTGAATTTTCAGTGGTCCTCCTGCCTCAGCCTCCCGAATGCTGAGATTACTGGAGCACGCCACCACGCCTGGCTAAGCAGTCCATTTTGGTTTCTGCCTCTGGGCATCCTAAGGCTGTCAGTGGCTGTGGTGAGGCAGAGCCCCTTCCGGCCACATCTGATGGCACCCTGGTCACTGTCCCTCTCCTGTTGGGATCCCATCATTCTTCCCACCCATGTTCCTTCCCAGCAAGGGCAGATGGAGGGAGGGAGGCAGGAAGGGCCATGCGCCTGCAGCCCAGGCTTCTGCCTGAAATATTTAAACGCCCAGCTCCACTGGCCCAAGGGTGATCACAGTGAAATTATGGAGGATTTCTGCTGTGTGGGTTCCGCTCGGCCCCTTGGGAAATGGATGGGCTTCAGGGATACACGAGGCAGCCCATGGCTCATGACGGCGGCCCAGGGCACTCTGTAACCAGCCACGGCTTCATCAGTGGGAGAGGCCAGAGCCCCATCAAGGGGCCTGAGGGAAACCGAGTCACCAGGGAGTGGGGCTTCCTCCAGGAGCAGGGCTGTTCTTGAGACAGGTGAGCAGGAGACGATGCCAGCGATACTCCCTGCCTCTTCATCTCTTGGTCCTCAGCTGCCTGCCGGGGCCTGTGAGCACCCCCTGGGGGGGTGATCGGGCCCCCAAATGCAGATGTCACTGCTGCACTTGGGCATCCAAGGCCTCCTGTGTTCTTGCCTCTCCTGCAAGTGTGATGGGTTTTGTGCCCATGGAGTGACGGCAGCAGCGTGATTTTCCTGTTGTTGTGTGACGTGTCACTATGACATCATGCCTGAAACATCACTCTCTGCACATCTACAGGTCAGAAGTCTGAGGCGGGTAAGCGCCACAGCATGGAGAGGGTTGGTTCTTCCCATAGAGGGGCGGAGCCATTTCGGTGCCTTTTCCAGAAGCTTCCATGCCCCTGGGTTCGTGGTCTCAATGATTCTGACTTCTGCTGGTGTCATCTCAGCTCCTCCTCCCTCATGCCTCTCTCCAGGGACCCTCTGTGGTGATTAGGGCACTGCCTGCTTGGTTGGCTTGGGACCTGCCCAGGGGATGGGCAGTGCTCACTTCCGGGTGTGTCTGGGTGGCCATGGAGGTGTGACTTGAGTCCCACCCCTGGCTCTGGCTCCTTCCTCTCTGCCTCTCTTCTCCTGCTCTGCTTCCTGGCCACCGTGAGTAGAGCAGGTTTGTTTTTCCATGTCCTTCTGACATGGTGCCCCTGCCATGGAGCCGGCAGACTGCGGACTGAATTCCCTGAAATCATGAGTCAAGTCCAGCCTCTCCGCCTTAAATTGTGGGTGTCAGATGTCATGTCCCAGTGATGGGAAAGCTAGACAAGCCCTGGGCTGGCAGTGGGCTCACTGGGATAATCAAGGGTCCCATATCCCAGCCCTCAACTTGGTCACATCTAAAGAATCTCCTTTGTCACACAGAGTCGCGTGCTCACAGGGTCTGGGCATGAAGACGTGGACATACTGGGAGCTCATATTCCGCACTCACAGGGGCCATCCTGGGCTGGCTCCTCCACAGGAACAGTCAAAGAAGGCAAAAGCAGCACTTCTCCCTTGGGCTTTTATTTTTTGTGACGCATTTTTCTTGGCCTCCCATGGAACCTCTTGCCGCTTGGGTCTGGCTGCATGTCCTGGACTTCACCCTGGTGTGACCGAGGCTTTGAATTCTCCATCTCATTTCCTTTGAATGAACAGCAGTGTGAGCAGACGGGGCTGCGGATGTGGGCGGCTCTGCAGTGGGTGGCACTGAGCTCCCGGCTCTGGGACCTCCTGCACCCCAGGCTCCCAGGATGGGTCTGCTTGCTGAGCCCACTGTCTGGGCACTGCCTGGGCAGCAGCCTCTTTCCTTTCCCCTTTGTTTCTGGGTGGCTTCCTTGACATTTCCCTGGGATTCTTTCCTGGTGTGAGACAAATGAAATCAATAACTCCAAGTCGGCCCAAACCGCTGTTAAGATAAATCTCTCCTTATCTGAGGTCTGAGTTAGAGCAGTTCTCCCGTGCCTGTCCCCACCTGGGTCCTCTCCACCCAGTAATAGTTTAGCTTCCTGCCCTCGGTCTGTCCCTACCTTCACGTGTGGCCTCTTTGCCAAGACTGGCCCGCCTGATTCCTAACGAGTCTTTTCCTGCAGGGACATCACTGGCCCAAGTTTTACAATGGAGAAACCTAGGCGTGGAGAGTTTAAGTGACCTGCCTGAGCCCCCGCAGGTGACAGAGCCAGGGTTTAAACCCAGGACGTGTGACACAGCTATGCTTGGGCTTCCCTGCCATCCCCTGCCCCTGCTAGGTTTCCCCAGGGTCCCCAAGTTCCTGGGTTTGGACGCTGGCTGCACCCACATGTGCCCTGCCTCCTCCTTCCACAGGGAGAGATTTCCTGGCCCTGGTTGTAGGGACAGGACGGCCGTGCACCGTCTCCTACCCTGTAGAGCTCAGTGGCCCCAGGGGCAGTTCCGCTCCCCACGCTGATCTAATCTGGGTCCCGGTCTTCTCTTTCCTTCATGTTTGCAATTTTTTTTTTTTTTGTACGAAGGATCAAGCCCAAGGCTTTTGCACTGAACTACATCCTCCAACGTTGGTTGGTTATTTTGAGACAAGTTCTCCCTAAATTGTAAAGTTGCCCAGGCAAGACTGTGCCTTCCTCCTGCCTCAGCCTCCCACAGTGCTGGGCTCTCAGGAGGAGAGCAGCTTGATTTTAAGTCCTCTTTCTCCCAGCATCCGTCTGGCATGTGTCTTTGGGGGCCCATCCTCCCGTTCCGAATCCTCCATTGTGTCTTTGGAACCCTCCTCTCTGTTTTGTGTCATGACTGTGCCAACAGGCACGGTCCCAGGCCACCTGGTGTCTTCCTGGATCTCTCTGGGGACAGCTGGTTGCCACAGACCTGGTTTTTGCAGCGCCCTCTCTTGGCCGCAAAGGGGACTGAAAATGGGTGAATGGAGAGGAGAAAGGAAGTGGAGAGCCCTGGCCTGGTGACCAGGCTCTGCCTGCCAGGCCTGACCCTGATCCTTAGAGCAGAACCACCTGCCAGTTCCTGGTGTAAGCAGAATCCAGGGGTTTCTCTTTTGTTTTGTTTTTTGCGGTATTGGAGTACGAACCTAGAGCCTTCATGTGGAACTGCAGCCCCAGTCTTTTTATATTCTGAGACATCTAAGTCTCTAAGTCACTAAATTGTCCAGGCTGAGCTCAAACTTGAGATTCTCCTGCCTCAGCTTCCCATAGTACTGGGATTACGGAGTGCCTCATCACAGCTGGCTTTTGCAGTTTTAAATCCTGGCTCCCTTGTCTGTCAGCCTGATGGAGAGGCACAATTAAAAGCAAAAAATAAATAAAATAAAATAAAATAAAAAATGGTTCTATGTCTAATACCCTTAAGCCTATACATTCGAAGACAGCTTTCTCCGGATCTGCTAAAAACAGCCCAGCTGGCAGCCGAGGGCTGCACTTGACAAAAAATAGTCACCGAGCCACAGCTGACACCTCCGGAAGCCACAGAGTCTGGCCGAGGTCAAGGCCCGGCAGAGGTTTGTGTGCTCAGACCCAGGGTCCTGCATGACCCCTGGGAGCAGCGCTGAAGGGCACCACGGGGTGGGGGTCACTGCCATACCCCGGCCACCTTCTCTGACTCCCGGCTCCCGGTGACCATCGTCCTCTGTTCCGGGGTCCATCCTCTTCTCAAGTGTTCCTGGGAGGTGTCACAATCTGAGCTGGGGTCGCAGCTGTGCCCCCGCCACCCCACTCCAACTTGGGAGGTGGGCAGAGAGCAAAGTGGCAGTGAGGATACACACGCCGCCTCTGTGTGACCAGCCTGTGGGGAGGTGACTGAGTCCTGCCCAGCCGACGCTGGTCCCCCCAGGGCCAGGCCCACCCCACAGAGGGCGCTGCCCAGTGTGGGGGTTGGGGTCCACCCCTTGGCCGGCAGGAGCACTGTCATGAACCCCACACGTCCATCCCTGGTTCCGGGACCTGCTGCCGTGAGCAGCAAAGATAAGGGGCTTCAGGGAGGGTCCTGGAGGGGTCACCAGGGTTAGAGGGACTCAGGGGACCAGTGCTCCACGCAGGGGAACCGTGGCAGGTGTGTGCGGCCCCTGCCCTGAGGCCCTGCAGACCCAGAGCTGAGGCCATGCTTGGGGCTCCTTCGGCCCGTCACCCAGGTGCAGCGACACCTGCCGTGCAGACCTGCAGGGACCCTCGGAGCCGTGGCGAGGGGCCAGGGCTGGGGCAGGGAGGCAGGGCTCTCCTCGTCAGGAGGCCACACGGAAGGAAAGCGTCCCCCGCGTGCAGCCACCAGCAACTGCTCACTGCAGCGACTGCTCACTGCAGCTGTAGGGGATTGCGGGGCAAGTGAGCCACACAGGGAAGGGGCAGGTGTCTAAGGGCCTAAAGGCCTGGGTTCGAGTCTCCATCCAGCACTCGGGAGCTGCACATTGGCTGCCAGTAGCTGCTTCCCCAGTGCACGGGGGAGAGGTCCCCAAATGGGACCCTGTGACACACAGGTCAGTGACCTTCTTCTTAGGACCCTGGTGGCGCCCTCTGCCTTGTCTCCTCATTCTCAGGCCTGGTCACACACTGGCCTTTGTACCTCTCAGCTCTCTGTTCAGCAGAGCGGAGCTGAACAGGTACCACGTGGGGAAGGGCTCCCGGCCCAGCCAGGAGCTCTAATCCAGGCGCCTCTGTAATCCCAGCATGCTGCGGGGCTGAGGCAGGAAAACCGCAAGTTCAAGCTCAGCCCGGACCATTTAGCAACTTGGGAAGAGCCTGTCTCAGAATGAAGAACAAACAGGGGGCTGGGGTGTAGCTCCCTGTGCAGGCCCTGGGTTCAGTCCCCAGCACGAAACAAACAAACAAGGAAACAAACAAACCAACAATCAATAGAGACCCGCCCCACACAGGGTCCTTTCCTCCTGCTGTCCGTGCAGAAACTCTCCCAGCGGCTCTTGTTAAAATACGGGTTCTTATTTAATAGGTCTGAGTTGGGGCTTAGGAGTCTGCTGGTGTTTTGTGGGTGACTTTCCCTCCTTCTTACTCACTTTTACTTGACAAAGCTTTAACACACATCTGTGGTGTTAGCACAATGCTCGATTCACATGAGACAGAAGGGGCCGACTCTGGGCTCATTTGCAAGTGTTCCGGGCCAATGCCTGTGTGGGTCCTGGGACCCCATGTGGAGCTGCAATGTCCCGGTTCTGTCCCTGCAGTGACTGTGCCTCTTCTTCACTGTGGCCCTTGAACCTGAGCTAAGTAGGTAGGGACAGAGGCTGAACCCACACTCTTAAGATGTGCGGATGGCTGGGGGTGGCGGCATGGGCTCCACTTCCTGCCTCCCTGGGGTGGACAGGGGGTGCTCACTGGTTAGGAACTGGGTGCTGGCCCCTGGCCAAGACCAAGGAGGCCTAGCTGGGCTTGGTTCCCTGCCCTGTGTCACTGTGACCCAGTGCTCAGGCCTCCCCTGTTCCACCTGCCCCACACTGAGCAGGTCTGGAGAAGTCTCTTGACATTTCTGAGCTGGTCGCTTCACCTGTACGGCTTGCCTGCCCCAGGGAATTCGGTGACAGGATGGAGGCCATGGGCTCGGCAAGGTGCCCCCAGGGCTGGGGACGTCAGACCTCATTTTAGGTTTTAGCCACTTAGCCCTGCCTTCCTCTGCCCTTTCCCAGGCAAGTGCAGATTCAGAGCTCTCCCCTGGTGTCACCTCCAGGAAAGCTGCCCGATGTCCCCAGGGCAGATCAGGGCCCTTCCTGAGTCCTCGAGTACATGGGCACTCAGAGGGGTGCCCTGAGGATCCATGTCCTCAGCACCAAGGAGCACGAGCCCGGAGGGAGCTGGGTGGAGGACTGCGTTTCCCTGAGAACCAGAAGGAGAGCCACGGGGACAGGCTGAGGCTGGGCCCAGCGGGCAGCACCCAGGAGAGCCACGGGGAGAGGCTGAGGCTGGGCCCAGCGGGCAGCACCCAGGAGAGCCACGGGGAGAGGCTGAGGCTGGGCCCAGCGGGCAGCACCCTGAAGGAGAGCCACGGGGAGAGGCTGAGGCTGGGCCCAGCGGGCAGCACCCAGGAGAGCCACGGGGAGAGGCTGAGGCTGGGCCCAGCGGGCAGCACCCAGAAGGAGAGCCACGGGGAGAGGCTGAGGCTGGGCCCAGCGGGCAGCACC
>PVLA01010443.1:0-63346 GCA_004027455.1 Hydrochoerus hydrochaeris | reverse complement strand
GTTACATATGAAACATCCTTCCCAATGGGACATTCCAGACACACTGAGCATGTGGTGGACAGAAAGCCTCCTGTCAGCAGCAGCCTGTGTTGAGGTATCACAGTGCTTTTCAGCCTGACTGTCTTTCAGTAAGTGTCTGTCTATTTCCAACAAGACTATAGACTCTTTAAAGGTATGTGTCTGGCACATAGCAGATGCTCACTAAATGTTTAGTGAATTAATTTGAATTGAAATAAAGCAATTCTCAGGAATTCAGACTATTTTCTAATAGCAGTGGTGGGCTAACAATAATTAATTCTGATTTTCCTAACTTGGGAGGCTTTCTGATACAATTAACCCATTCATTCAAACAGTATTTGCCAGATGTCAGGCACTTTTAAATGCTAAATTAATTTTAAAAATACATAGGACTCTCCCTGCCCTTGGACTTTTGAGTAGGTGTCACTGTAAACCCTAAATTCCTAGAATGAGCTTCAGTAAATGTTCTCAGATTGATTTGATCTGAATGATGAAACACTTGACATCACAGAAAACTGATGGGGAAAAATATTCATAATACATTTGAGGAATAGATCATGAGACTATATATCCACCAAACCCACAGTTTTGTCTAAAGAAGAAATGTGTGTATCTTTGTATATGAAAAGATTAAGTGACAATAAATCTCGACATTAGCAAAAGGAAGGCAGAAATCCCTTAGTATGTTTTATATGTACAATAATAGAGAAGCATGAAAATCTCTATGGATACTCAGAGAAAAGCTTGCTCTCCCTGGAAGTATATAAGAAAAATAACAGTTATCCATGATATTTTTGTTACAGCAGCCAACATGGACCAAAGCATTATATCCCTGTCATAAGTGAGAAAACAGATATTCAGAGAGGGGAAGGAATTGCCCAACATCATTTGCCTAAGCAGTGGGTTAGTAAAAGCTTGAATCCAAATCCTAGAACTACCTACCTCTTTTTCAAACTATATTACCCTGCCAAATGTTACATGTAGTTGTCCTTGAAATGTTGCTGGTATCTGTATTTGATCAAAAACAAAGTAACCAGGTAACCATTTAGAGTGAGCAGGAGAGCTCTGGAAAGACAGGTGGTGGAGGGTGTGGCAAGATCAGCCACCTGCTGGTCCTGACATGTCACTGTTTCACTGCTTTCTGCACCTGGTGCTGCCTTCCTTCCTCCTCTTCAGTTTTAGCGGTCATGTTCCAATAAGATCAAGAACAATACGGATAAAAGAGAAAGAAGTTACCGTCTCCCCTGACAGGAGACCTGAGTATGGAAAAGAAATCCAAGGGGGACATTCTTAGAGTGCAGTGATTCACAAAATGGCATTTGGGCCTTGAAGATTTCCTGTTCCATCTGGTCCAACATGACCCTTCCACTCCTAGTGTCCCTATTATTGTATGGGAGACGCATTTTACAATATCCAGAAGTTAGGTCATAATATTAGACCATCAGGTAAATATCTCAGAGAATCAGTTGTTTCCCTGAAAATCCTCTAAATTTCCCCAAAGCACAGGACATCCTCTCCATTTTCAGCATGAGAGGCAGTGAGACTGTGACCCATGCTTGATTCAGAACATAAGGACACTGAGAGGAACAGCCTATATACCTTTATAATTTTTCTCTTTCTACTACAGAGATCACATAGGTGATTTAGCACATGTGTAATTCAACTCCACCATGCATGGTTTTTCCCAAAGATGTACTGAGTGTTCCATTGCCACACCCTTGTCTTCCAGTTTTCTTGTGCTAGAATGTCTTTTATATCTTCTCAGTCTAGATGCTACTTCCTTGAGAAGTCACTCATGACCAATGAATGCTGGTGATGAATGGCTTCCCTCACCCCCGAAATGCTGGTAGTTCTCTGGACTTCCCTTGCACAGAACTGGGTCCTTTGAAGGGCATGAGCACTGACCACCACACCATGAATTCATTATATGATAATCATGCAGGGTTTCTGGGGAGGCTGCCATTTTCCAACAGCACAATTCCACCAGCCCAGCTCACCTTCACATTGCTAGTCACTGTCACAGGTTTGGCACTTCAGGCCTTCTAGCTGTTTAACGAGCAGATATTTATGAGATGGTAACTGCACCCTAACTTTCCATTTGGAGGGTTTCTTATTTATTAAACACAATTAATGGCCACAAGGTACCAACACATTGTTGTCCAAACAGAAGCATTTGTATTATTTCTATTTCTAAGCATTTCTATTATTGCAGGGATGTAGCAGTAGTAAAAGGCAATAGTTAGGGTGACAAATTAGAGGCCTAATGGCATTTGAAAAGCACAACTGTGGGGAACCCCCTTATGACTGTAGGAAGGGAGCGTGACCTGAAAGAAACCATTTCCTGCCCCATCTTGCCACCTATTTTTCATGAAGGGGCCTAGAGAGAAGAGGAGGAGGAAGAAACAGAACTGGGGGGATGTTTATGTAAACCACCAGTACCATCCAAGCTCTTAATACTTTTCCTGGAAGCCCGTCTAGTTAAACCTCTAGGACCTTATTTCCCTCTTGTGAGTTCTTCTCTGGTTTAAGAATAGACATTTTGGGGATGAATATTCTCATAGCAATGGCTCAGCTAATATTCCACAGTTATTCTTTATGATGATGGAGCTTATTCACAAGTCCGTCACAGTACTTAGAAGGCTGAGGTAGAAGGACAGCTAGTTGGAGTCCCCATCTGGGCAACTTAGCAAAACCCTGTCTCAAAATAAAAAAGTAGTTTTTAAAAAAGGGTACTAGTGGGGTTGATCCTCAATGTTGAGAGAAAAGAGAAAAGACGAAAAAGTAAAGATTCAGGGAAGCTCACATTCCAGAGAAAGTTAATGGCCAGGGCAACGTGCACTGACTCCCAGGCATCCCCTCGTTGCCATTTCCCGATGCTCCCATGAATTTCAAACCCCTCCTCGCCAACGACTCACAAGAGTGATGTGAGGGCCAGGAGTGAGAAGAACGGGCTTGTTTTCTTTGGGTTGTAACTACAGCACCTCTAACAGCTGCTCTGCACAGGCTGGCAGGAGTGAGGGGAAGAAGTGGCACTGTCCTGAAGGCAAGCCCCAAAGCCATCTCCATAAAGCACTAGGGTCGCTGTCAGTGAAACCTGATTACATTAATTCAAGTCCAAGGAAATGGGCACTGAACACACTGCCACCTAACGCTACCACCTCTTGCTTCACGGCATGGAGTTAGATTTTGGACTAGCCAGGGCTTCCAATGGAGGGGGCAGACATATGTCAAATAAGAGGGAATCATGTCACCATCGCTCCAAGGAAGAATGTAAGTGGACTGAGTGCTTCTCCTGAATCCCGCTGCGCTACATAATGAACACTGCTTTCCATAATCCACACTAGAATTGATATTGTTACCATTTTATGGATGGGAAAACTCAAGTTCAGAGAAATGTCATGCATTAGTCAACAGTACATACTTCCTAAAGTGACACAATAGATTAATAAGAGGATGCTGGATTCCAGTATCCATGCTATTTCCGCCATGCCAAACTGCCTCCTCCTCCAGCAAGTCTTTGAACAAAGGGGCAGCAGACAGAGCTAATGCCACAGGGTGCAGAACAAATGGGATACAGAGACTGGTACCATCTTACCCCTCATTCTTACTCTGTACTCTCTGTGCTGAATTGCTGGTCTGTCCAGGTTGGAACCCACATGGCTCTTAGCTACTGTTCATTAATTTCCATTTTAAAGTAAAAATAAATAAATAAAGCAAGCAGGTCTTTGGGGCAGGCCCTCTTCATAAGCCACAGCTCCCACATTACATTATCTCCTTCCTGCCCTAATTTGTGCTGAAAACTAGCTGGCAGGGTGGCTCTTTCTAAAATGCAAGCCATCAGGCACCTCTGGTTGCCACCTTTGTAGTTCCCCAAGGCTCTCCAGATAAACGCTGCGTGTTTGGTGTTTCGTCTAGGTGTGAAATGTTCTTCGTGCCTGGCCCCACCCTCACTCAGCCAAGTGGCATCTTCCACCACTCTTTTCATGGTGTCTTTCCTGAAATTTGTGACAGCTATATTTTCAATGGCTTTGGAACATTTTTATTTATGTCTGCAATGCTCACTGCCTTCTACCCAGCCTCTGCTGTGTTTCAAGGAGCGGCTCCTGTAATCCCCTCTGAGAAGACCCGGGGCACCTGCAGTCTCTTGGTGGTTTGTACTCACTCCCACATCTCTGCCACAGCACTGGACACACTACGTCACATCCGTGGCTCGCGTGCTCTGTGTCCTGCAGGGCTGTGCGCCATCATGCCATGCCATGCAGGATGTGATGATTAACTAGACTTCATATCCATTTCCACAGAGAGGTGGCAATGGACTGGTTTTATCTGCACGAAGCCATGGCTAGCTCTGGTGCTTTTTTAACATAAAAATGAGTAAAATTCCATACTTTCCAATTTTGAATGCCTAACTGTCCTAGGAAGAGCTGAACGGTTCTGAGGCTGAGCTGCATAGTTTCAATGCAAAAAGTGGCTTTGGAACCAAATTTGTTACAGTACCGCTGGGGTGATACTTTGTACCTTAAATGTGCTTATGGCCTTCAGGTGCTCTGGTATGTGTCATCCAAAAGTCCTTTAAATGGAATTCATACCCTTTGATGCTGCTTTTGGGGTTTTTTTAATTAATGGCCCTCTTGGGAGTCTGTGGCACCCCATAAAAGGAGGTGAGTTTCTCATCCAGTACCAAAGATCAGGAGGAAGTCAGGCTCCACTTGAACAATCCAGTGTCTGAGTCCTAACTGCCACACACACCCCATTGCTTTGCATTTATATAGTCAAATGATGAACCAGCCCAGTGTCTGAAAGTACAAAGCCACATCTCACTTTAGCTCACACGAAATACTTCGAGAAGATGCATATATGTTTAGGCAAACCAATACACAACTCTGAAACATTTGAAAGAAGAATCCATCTACCAATACACAACTCTGATACATTGGAAAGAAGCCATCTGTGTCAAAAGATGCACTCAAGTCTCTGGAAACTCACTGCCTGCCTAAAGATCATTTCTTCCCCAAGAGCATATCAAATCTGAACTTTGCTCTCAGCCCAACTGCCTGGCCTGTTCTTGGATCTGACCAAAGGGACAGAGATGAACTTCTCTGGATCTGGTTAGTCTTGCTGAAGCCCCCAGCTCCTGTCACTGATCAAGCCAGACTAGAAAGGATGCAATCCAGCAGGAAAGTGTGAGGGCAAAAACAACGGCAGCGAGGCTGGGAACTGATGGCCAGCGTTCCCTCTCCAGCCAACACCTCTCCTTCCATCCTTTACGTTCCAAAAGACAGGAAAGGAGAAACATTGAGAGGAACCGGGAAATAATATAGAAACCACATCTGTTTTATGTTTCTAGTTTTCTTTTTAAACTGAGTTGATCCATCTTTACTTTTTACAACCACCCATTTTCTTTAGTCCTGTCCTGATCAAAGTTAATATGTCAAATAGTCTTTCATATGTCTGTAGTTCTTTGCCTTTGCTTGAGTCACTAGCAAAGCCTGGGGAAGGGAGTCTTGCCACCTCTGCTCTCCAGGAATGGGCTGGGAAGGTAATATTCCACAGAAAGCCTTCGTAAAAACAACCCTGAAACAGTCATTCCAACTGTCAACAGAGCTTGGACAAAAAGTTAGATTTTTATATAGTGGGTTTGCTGACAATGATAACTAAATACAAATACTCTTTTCTAGAAGTTTGTGACAAGTTGTAGACGAACTAATTTTAACAGACTTCAGAAAAGTGGCAATCATTGTCCTAATTTTCTGGTGAGACAATCAAGGTCAAAATTCACCTTGACACAGGATAGGGGAGAAAGGAGATGTGATCACTTTGCATTTCAGCAAGGTGGCGCTCACCTGTGATCATGCTCAGTGCTGACAGGCAGGCTAAGGCTTGGATATCAAGGTTCAGGCTCTGCAAATTTAAGGAAAAGTCTTTAATGGAGTCGAGCCACTCCCCAAATCCACGAAGGCACTGAAGTCGATGCAGGACAAGTCCATTGCAGAACACAAACTTATCTTCAGCAGTGTTTGACCTGGAAGTAGAGGAGGGAGACACATGAAACTGGTCTGTCCAGTCTGACCAACACCATAACATCATACCTACAGGCAACCGGGCAGCCATGGGACAATGTTCCTGCAAGTGCAAGAAGTCAATGACAAGGGTGTGGTGGTGTCAAAGCAGGTCCATACACCTCCCAGGAACAAGGCTCTGTTCTTGGGAATAAATAATGAACATCGCTTCGCTGAGACGGACCCTGGGGAGCATCAGCCCAGAGCATGATGGAGTTGTGGTGTCTCCTCTCTTATTACTAGAATCGTTACAAGCTTGCCCTGGGACAAGACACAGAAGAGCAGGTGCTCAGGGACTGTGGAAGGGGAGCCCACTGCACTGCCTCTCTCTGCAATGAGCATGACACTTGTTCCCTTCAGGACTCCTGAGTCAGGGCTGGTCTCTTCTTTTCTTAGGTGTCAATAATTGGTAAGACCCTGAGGCTAAGCTACTACATTTCCACTGTGCAGATTCAAAGCATCAAGTTCCTGCAAGTGCAAGAAGTCAATGACAAAGTAATAAGTGACCTAACATAAAATGAGTCCTAAATTTATATCGCTTTTTTTTGGTTTTGAACATCAAAACTGTGAGGAGTATTTCTAAATCTGCCCTGATCATTTATACTATATCCGTGACCCCCCTGTATTCTCTCATATAATGAGTTGGAACTTTCATTTGAACATCACTTTGTGGTGTGACCCTGGACACTCCTTTAACCTATCTGGGCCTATAAAACAGAAATTCTAATTATTAACTCCTAAAACTGTTAAGGGAATTAAATAAAGGGTTTGAAAGCCCATGCACAGAACTTAGTACACAAGAGGACATAAAAAGCATTTGGTGTAACTAATCCTGAATGCCACGTTGTTCATCCTTTAAAATTAACTTTCCTTTAACTTGTTAAAGTCTCTTTCTATGTATTTATCTATGTTGGCATATCACATTAACAAGGTTAACCTCCTTAACTGTGCATTTTTTCATTCCTTCTCTCAGCAAATATTTACTGAACACCCAGTAGTGGCATATGGTACCCATCTGCACAGAGCTGATCACCTATTTAACCCTTGGCCGGATCCTCATAGACAGCAGTCACACTGCTGCTTGGCTCTGTTATACAGTAAGTCCCTGACTTCCAAACAAGTTCTGTTCTTGGAGAACGTTCATAAGTTGGATTCATTTGTGATCTGACAAAAGTGTACTACGTTCATTATGCAGTACACTGTAAATCTTACCATATACCTGTGAAAATTCACAACTCAAAGGTTCCTAAGTTGGGGACTTGCTGTACATAGGGCTGGTTATAAATGAAGCTAATTGCTGATGCTGGTTGTAATTCCATCCTGTCTCTCCCACTGATCTCTTTACACAAGGCACACGCAGGACAGGATTCAATGTCAGAATTTAAACATGGACCTCTGACCACTGGCCTTGGAATCTCCCAAGCATAAGATAAAAAGGCAGATTTATGAACTTCCTCCAAAACAAAACAGATGAGAATGAGGCCTGGCAGCCTATACATTCAACAGGAGTTTCTAGTACCATAGTATGAGACTGGGAAGAAGGTAGGAAAAAGAGAGGGGAGAGATTATGATTTTCCTTTAAATACTTGGTGAAATGTTGGTGCCATCTCCTAAAAGTACAAAACTGAAAGGAAGCAAGGAAGACGCAAATAAACATGCCATGTGTGTTCAAGTAGAGTTTTCAAAAGGCTGCACATACAGACTTGGGAATACGGAAAAGGGAGAAAGCCATGGGGCTGCCCACTTGATTTTGGTACGATCTGGATGATTCTGCACATACAAAAATGGCTTGAAATTTAACTACAGCAACTTCTACCAATCCATCTTCAGCTGACTGAATGCTGTACGATAGCACTTCTCCAAAGCAGGGAAGGAATGTTTGGGTTTCACCATAGATCTTGTAAACTCATTTTACTTTTAGAATCGGCTTGAGGACTCTAGGTAGTTTTTGTATATAACTGTTCTTTTTTTTTCTTGCAAGGTGGTGGTGGTGCTTGAGATGGGGTTTTGCTCACACTTGAAGTGATTCTCCTGCTTCAGCCTCCTAAGTGCTGGGATTACAAGTATGCGCCATCATGCCTGGCTGTTTTGCTTTTTTAAAAATAATTTGTTTCATGTTAAAAATCCTTAAATTGGTCAGTAGTTCATGTTTGGCATTATCTGAACTGTTTGCCATTACATAAAGAAAAATACGTGTGTTTCAAATAAAACTAGCATAGGAAAGTCTTGAAAAAACCTAAAAAGGCTACATGGAGAATTTATGAGAGGAGTTTAAAGCTGAGATTCAAGTTTTTGAAAAATCACTTCCTGTCACTGTGTAAGAGAAGCTTACACAGTGTCACCAACTAAAATCAAAAGACTAAATCTTTTGATTAAGGAATTGTTTTCTTCAAGTAAATGCTGGGGATTGAGAAGCAGTGGGGACTTTTAAGAGTCCCATCAGGTGTTCTGGGAAAGTAGCTTGTAAAACAGAAACCCACGAGACAAACACAGCATTTCCAAGCAAACACTTGCTCCCAGGAAATATCTTATGCATCATGAGACTCTTCCTAGAAGCACAGAATATTGGAGCTGCCAAGAAGATCAAAGATCACCAAATCCATTCTCCTTATTGAATAATGGAGGGAGCTGTGTTTGCACTAAGGCCACGACCTGCTCAGGGTCTTTCAGCCAGTTCATCCTAGACCTACTTCTAGAACTTAGGGGTCCTGGCTTCCATAACAGCACGCTTTCCAATACCCATTGCTTAGTGTTTTAAATTGCCTGATAATATTTTGCATTTGTTTCTTCAGCAAACTTTTCATTGATGATTCAATTACAAACATAGAAGGGTGCAAACTTCTTCAAAGAAAAGAGTAGACTAAGGGAAGATGAAATAATAGTAATTACCTGATGGAAAGTCTGAGAACAAACAGCTCCAAAAAGGCTGATTCAATAAGTAATGTCTGATCTTCTCTGGGGAGATCAGTAAATCCTGGAATCTTTTCTGCCCAGCTTCTGGATACATCAATGGAAGCCGTCAGGAGGTTGTAGAACTGTTGTACATGTTCAGCATCCGTGCCTGCAGCAGCCTGGTCAGTGGGGCAGTACTAAAATGCAGACCACAGGAAACAGTGTCATCCTGATTCCGTGGAAACACACCATCATTTCAAATTGGCTCTTCTAGACTGTCAACACTGAAATCTTTACTTTTAGGTTCTAAGATTTACAGAACCCTTTTACCTTCACAGTCTCATCTTATTCTCACAATGGTTCTCTGATCTAAATGCAGTGATTTATTGTTATTACTCAATAGATGAAAAGATTTGCACAAGTCCCATTAGTGCAGTGATTTTCAACCTTTACTGTACAGAGCAGTCATCTGAGATACCAGATTTTCTTTAAGAAAACACTATTGTTGGGGTCTCACTGGCCAAGAGATTAGGCCTGGCCAATGGGAACTGTAAAAGCTCCCAGATACCTGCAAATGGTAGCTCATGTTGAGAACCATTGCCCTTGAGGTCTGGGTCTGAGTAAGTCCCCAGGGACTATGGGATTCTATTATACTTGGCAGTTTCCCCACAAGATGCTGCAGAACCCAAATATGTTCTCTGGGACAGCAGCATAGGGGATACCTGGGAATATGCTAGAAATGATGATCACAGGTTTTGTGCCAAGAACTCTAGAAATAAGCTCAGCAGAATAGTTGATCACGACCTCCAGGTGACTCTCATCTACACAGAACTTAGAGAATGACAAGAACTAATGAGTATGAGAAATGAATGTGTTTGCCTGTTGTTGATGGATTTCTATAAAACAAAAAAGAGACTAGAGTGTGAGAGGGGGATGTCTCCTTGGCAGAGCTCAAGCAGCTGTGTGACATTAGATTTGGGACCTATGCATACTTACATTACATAATTTAAATAGAATTTAAAAGTCACTTCTGCATCACATTAGCCACATTTCAAGTGCTAACAGCAAATGTGGGATAGATAGTTACAACACTATTGAAAATCTACTGGATGGCACTGATTGAGAAAGAAAGAGAGGAGAGGGAGGGAGGAAGAAAGAAATAGAAAAAAAATAGGGCTGGGGATTTAGCTCAGCGGCATAAGTGCCTGCCTTGCAAGCACGCGGTCCTGAGTTTGATCCCTGGTACCGATAAAGAAAGAAAAAAAGAAAGAAGAGGGAAAAGAAATGCAGGAAGGAAGAAAGGAAAGAAAGACTGAACAATGGAAGGAAGGAAAAAGAAGGGAGGGAGGGAGGGAGAGGAGGGCAGGGGTAAGTCTTTATGTCTCTACTCAGCTTTTGGATATTTTGGTAGTATCATGAGTTTGTTTAAACCACTGAGGAAAAAAAAATTCTGCTTCAGGCAGGAAGATTGATGTGGCAAGATAATAATCAAGGGACAATGAGCAGCACAGAGATTTAAGATACACAAAACACACATAAATTACACATCACTGTCCTTGTACTAGCATAGCTAAGTGTGAATTTGCATTGTGTCTCTTAATTACTTTTCCTGGGACAGAGATTTTAACCTGTATTTTACAGATGAAGAAACCGAGCTTCAGAGAGGCCAAGAAATTTTCCAACTTAGGAATCAACAGTGATAAAGCAGGAATTAACTGGTCAGGAGATTTCAGGTCCTGCACCTCCTGGCTATTAACATGCTAGCTGGAAGCCTGGTGGGATGATGGTTTTGGGGATCTTTAAAAACCATTCTGTTTTACTTTACTTGGAACTCTCAAGATCTGTATTCACTGGTCCCATGTTTCTGTCAACAGCACAGTAACTGGCACACAACTGACAAAATGCTTGTTGAACATTGTTTTCAATGAAAGAATTGCCTAGGTTTGCCACAGCACCCAGACCTAACTGCAGAAGAAACAGCTAACAAGCAGCACTGAGGTATTTACTATAGAACTACTAGACATGAGGAAATGAGGCACTGAACACTGAATTCTGTCTTGCTTTCTTTGTGCTTTTCCAACAAATAGCAAGACATAGCTAAAGAAACATCAAGTAGGGAGCCCAAGTAGTTTAATCCCTGTTTTGTCCTGGCCCTTGATATGTAAATTAATTTTATGGTGTTATTTCATCTTTCCGAGCCCTAGTTTTCTCCTTCATAGGATGGGAATAGTAATACTTTCTTCAAAATTTAGTTGTTATGGTTAAATATGATAAGATATGAGAAAGATCACAGTGATAGTGATGCTACCGATAAGGATTTGGAGAGTTGGGTCTGTCTGTATTTACTGAACAGAGGAATGGGTTAAAGTAGGAGTTCTTGATCTTCATCGTGATCTTTCTATTGCACTGAGTTCAGTTTAGAGCCCTGGCTCCTCTGTTCCCAACAATCCTACAAAATACCTGGGATTCTATGAAGTTCTGGACCTTGTATAATGCCACAGACCCGAGAGCAAAGTCCAGGGAAAGGAGGCAGACCAGACCCTCTTCCCAAGGACAGTCAAGACCCTGCATGACCCTGGGTCAGAGACACTTCCCATCATCTCCCCTCAGTGTATGCACTCAACTGGAGACAAGTGGAGAAAAAAAGAATTTAATTTATTTTAACATTCCTGTTGCATTAATATGATTTATAATATTCTTTGAGGGTAGAGTAAATGCTGTCTCTTAAAAGCTGGCAGCATTATATGTGAAATTTCCAAGTAACTGGTAATATGCAGTAAAAATACATTGGACTGGTAACAGGACTGACTGTAAGGTCCCTGGCGCTGACCTACAGTGCAGCTATACACAAATCACTTAATCTCCCGGGCTCTTTGTCTCAAACAGAAACTGACTGGTTTTGCTGATTCCTCAGATTTCTTCTGCCTCTTGCAATCAAAGATTCCAAACACTGCTAACTCATACCAGGTATGATGTCGTTGCCTAAATCTGACACTAATTCAACATTATTTTGGTTTTAAATAGTGGGTTAAATGAAAGAAAAAGACACAAACTTTCCCCTGGGAATGGGATCTAACAGCACCCTTCTGCGATGACTACCCTGAAACATGGCTCACACCTTAACAATTGTTCTGCTCTCAATATTTGTTTAGAACCCACTAGAGCGCAAAGCTTTCACCTAGTATCCTCTGCGGATTTCTGCTCCTGCTGGGCTCACATTTCATGCTCCTGCACTCAGGGAAGAGCAGTCCTTGCCTACTCTGCGTGTATACATTTCTCTGATGGGGCTCAGCAAGGAGGAAAGCCAGCAGGCCTGGCCTAACAGACTTCAGCCAAACCCTCTGGGCTTCACCAGCAGTGATTCTGGTTCAAGTTCCAGAATTTTGGAGCCAAACTGGATTCAGCCTGATCCACCAGTAACCTGGGGGTGACTGAAGGGTCAGTATCCAATGCTGGGAGAAAAGAAAAACCATTTCCTTTATTAACATAAAATTTAGAGAAAGAAAACAAAACATCCTGCATTCTCTGCCTTGCCGACTAGTTTAGACCTGGAGTTGGAAGAACTGGGCCCCTCCTTCTGCTTCTGTGCTTCTCAGTAGCCCGTTGTTTCTGGCTGAGATAGATTTGGACTCATCCAAGAGAATCTAGAAATATTTGTTTATTGATTATGCCAATTCAACACAAACTACATATAAACAGATTTTTTAAAATGGACTTTTATCCTGCTTCTGCTAATTTTTCATTCCACCTATATGAATTCTTGATCTACCAGACTGTGGATTTAGCAGTAGTAAAAGACCCAGAGTTACATTCAGTGATAACCAATCCTTAACTGAGATTTCTCCAAAGCACCTAGAATGAGAATCCAGAGCTGCAAACAATAGTAATAGATATTATAACTAAAATGAGTCCCACAGGGCAGTAACAAAGCCTGCTAAAGCTCAGACTTCAGCAACAGCTTACTCCTAAAATAAATTACTTGAATGGTGAACACCAGTGCTAAAATAATTAGTGATGTGATGCTTTAATAGCAAAATGGAATTGACTATTTGTCTCATTTTCAGCCCTGGCTAAATATGTAAAATAGCCTAAGGACAAGATTTTTTTCTTTTAGTTTCTTTTTCCTAATCTTTATAGCTCCAAAAATTTTAGATTTGATCATTCTATTGTCAAACTATGTATACATATTCTCGGGTTGTTACATTTTTTAAAAAATGACATTTAAAAATTGTCAATGAAAACAAAATTGGTTATCAATATATTTTTCCCAAATTTCTTCTTTTCTGACTTAATAGTCTGTCTCATTCCCTGCAAAAAAGAACAAGAAACCAAAAAATTCTCCTCTTCTCACCAATGATGTCACTGCTGTTATGTATTTTCCCTTTTTCTCTTTCACTGGTGTGTAAGTTCCATGGGTGCATGGGCTTTGTCCTGTTCAACAATCAGTGTGTCCACTGCCCCAGAACAGTGTCTGACACCCAACAGGCATTTAGTAGGTATTTGTCAAATGAATTTCATTGCTTTCTGGAAAATGTGTATCTCAGTTGATTGTCCTTTCTCAATTTGAACAAAAACTGGGAAATTCAAGGTAAAATAAGTTGTCATTATTAACCTATATTGGTGGCTCTCAAACCTTAGTGTACCAAAGAATCAACCAAGGAAGGCACTTGTTAAAATACAGATTCTCGCCTGCTTCCTTTTTTCACCAACTCTCATTCAGGAGTCTGAGCATGGCCTGGAAATCTGCATTTTAAAGCAAACACCACGGCTCTTTCTGCTAGAGGCAGACTGGGTTCCTGCTCAAGGAAATGCTAAGTTGAACTGTTGGTGGAGCTGTAGCAGGGATAAGGGCTGGAGGGTCAGGGAATGACAGGGCTGGAAAAAGATCACAGGAATGCAGCTGGTCTTATGTCTACACTATTCAGATAAGGACACAGGTCTGCAGAGGGATGGGAACCGGCCTAAAATCATCTAGTCCATTAACAGGTGGCAGTTTGAGTCTGCCTTCTGAGAAGCTTCTGGCAGTCTTCATGCGGCTGACTCCCTAGGTCTAACACGTTAGGCACATGGTTGCTTATAGGCTATCTTGTTAACATTTAAATGCCATTTGCTGGTGCCTGGTTTTATCTGAGCAATATCTCTTGTATTTGCAGTCTGCGTCTGCACTAAGTGGCACTGATTATCAGAAAACATGCTAGTATGCTCAAAAATACTGAGAGTGACCAACTAATGAGGGCATTAGGTATATTTGCTCATAAGTAATTATGCAGGCACTGAAGCCAAGCTCGGTGTCTATATATACTTGTACTGCTAAATTAAAAGCAACTGTGGGGCAGAGAATAGCAGCCTTTCGAGGAGAAACAAATCAAATGTGACATGTTTTGACTGCACTGATGTACAATGATCTGAGCTCATTTATGAGGGAGAGAAGTTTGGCCCAAAGGAGAAGCGAAGGTCCCAGAGCCAGGAATGCGTCACAGAGCTCAGGAGCTCTCTTCTGGCCTTTTGAAACATTCATTCTCTCTGTGACTTGGAACAAAACCTTTCCCTTTCCCACTAACAGGGAGAAAACTGCTCACTTCCTACCTTAAAGGCATATATGTTGATACATGAGGATTAAAACATACAGGGCTTGCAAAATTCTCCTTTCTTTATTGACCTCATTCCCTGGGGAAAGATAGCACCTTTAAAAAATTGTATTGATCAAGTTGACTCTCAGATGCAAACTTGACAGAGCAAATTTAAAATGTAGGAAATTACAGATATATAATAAAATGTTCACATTAGTTACTGTTGAGTTGAATGAGGCAGGCATAAAAGAAGAGAAGATGATTTTCACTGTATCCACATCTAAATGGTTTGCCTTTTGAAAAACAAGTGGGTATATTTTACTATTATTATAATTTCAGAAAAATTTAATAAAGTTTCTATTTTAAAAAAAAATCTAGTTAATTGCCATTAAATAACAGCAACAGTATGATGAAATAGAAACACTACCTTGAGTGATAGGATTTGGCTCTGTTCCTGGCTCTGCTACTGATGTTCGCCAAGCAAACTAACCCTTAACCCTTATTTTACTTGTCTTGAAGTTATAAGGGTCGGAGTAGATGGTCTCAGAGTTGCTTCCAGTTCCATGAATTTGCAAACATAAAATATTAAGGGGAAGATATCATGAAAGTTTAAGTTCAACAGATGACAATCTTAAAAATGACTGAAATCATAAATTATGCCACACAGAGCTGGGGGACTAGGTGAAATTATATAAGAAACACACGGTGATGACTGGCTCAAAGCAGGCACTCAATACATTCATTTGTTTCATTCCTTTTATGTACTCATGGTTTGAGAACAAAGCAAGTTCAATATGGGTAAATACCAAGTTACTTCACCACACATATTCTTGTATGTAAATGCATATATAAATACTTGCAGGTAAGGATAATAAAGTAAACATCGGAATCATAAAATCTTAAGTTGGAAAGGACTTAATGTCATCCAGAATAACCTTCCCCTTGTGCGGAATCCTGTTACATTACTTCTCATGATTACTTCTCATGTTGCTGATCTCACACTCTGACAGCTGCTCGTATGGCTAGGAGAGCTTGTCTGTCCCTCTCCTTCTCCTGCTACATCTGCCAGCAGGAGTGACAGTCTCTTTTTTTTTTCTGTCACAGGGCAAAAGAGTCACCTAATTCCACCAAATCTTCTCCTATCCTGTATTTGTATTTCCGTTTCCTCCAATCATTCCTTACAGGTTTCTAGAAACAACCGTATACACATGCTTCTTAAACCCCAGTTTAGAGCTGCACTTAAACCGTAAAGTATGGTCTGATGGGACAGAGTCAACCGGACCACTAAATTTGGCTGTGGTCTCATAGTTCTAGCACTGCAGCAGGTAACTCAGCAAACCTTACTTTCACCAGATACAGATTTTGTTGGTTTATACTGTGTGTCTATAGAACAAACTCTGGAGCTTCTTCTTAACATGAACCACTGACAAGCCAAGGCTCTCCCATTTTTTATATAATTCCAAAAGCTGAGCTTCACATTTATTTTTGTTAACTTTCTTCGTGATGGTTGCAGCCCTTCCTGTTCCAACCTGTCGAGATCACTCTGAATGTTGATACTGACATCCATCATATTAGCGATCCCTCCCAGCTTTCTGTCATCTGCAAATGTGATCAGCATGCTCCTATGCCTTCATCCAAGTTTTTGATGAAAACTCACTGTATTTTTTAAAAAGTCTTTTTATTTAGTTGATTTTGGTCCAATTTTTGATAATTTTGTACAGCTATCTCAAAGCAGGAGAACCCAAGCTATGAGGTTTAACCTGATTCCAAAACAATGCAATTAAAATAAATATGTTTTACAAAATTGAGGCACGCCTCATAGGTATTATTAATGTGACCCAGACTCTGGCATGGTCAATCTGCTATTTTGGACAGAGCTAACAATTAAACTGGATAAATGTTTGTTGATGAGGATGATGACCCTAGACTAACAGACTGAATGGTGCAGAGGCAAACAAACACACTAGATTGATTTTTTAGTGTAGAGACAGTTCCCAGCTGGGACGGCTCAGAGGATTGGGGAGATTTTGCCACTGAATGAGCAATTAGGCCATGTAGACTGATAATTTGGAGCTGAAATATCACTTTGGGGGCCTACCTTCTCTGGATGTGACATCAATAGTGATGTCAAATAGTCTAGAACAGTATCGGATTGTGGGCTGAAGCCTTAGCCAAAGCTGAGGCTAGAAGCTTCATTAAGGCACACAAATTACATAGGCAGAGGTCAGAGTGCTTCAGGAAGAAGCTGGCATCCCCAAATATTTATTTAGTACCCACTTTCACTGAAATCAGCAAGTCAATGAGACTTGATATTAAGAAGCACAGATTTTGGGTCCAAAATAGTTGGCTCCTGATCTTAGCTTAGACGCGTGTTAGCTATGTGACCTTGGATGAGTTAGTCTGCTGGTTTCTTCTACTTTTAATTTTCTCATCTGTGCAAAGGAGATCATAACGCTTACCTTAATGACACTGCTGAATGGTACATGATATGTGTAATGTTCATATTCATTAGTACATTTGATATGTGGGTAGAGTCAGAAAGTTTGGTTAAGGAAATAGTACAGAGTACTTTACTAAAGCCTTGACACACAACATCATATTAATCTTCACAAGACACATAACACAGATGAAGAAACTGAGGCATTAATTAGTTTCTAGGAAGGGTTATCCAACTTATAAATGATGGTGTTGGGATTTTCATCTAGGCCTTTATACTTCCAAAGCCCACACCCTTAACTAGTGCATTATTCCGTAATACTATTATTCAAGACTTGACTTTAGTCAAGAGATTCTACTTATAATCCTCAACATTTGGTGCTAAGAATCTGCTATGCTTCTCATATGGAGTCTTATGATCAGGTGCATAGAGGATGCTCTAAAGTCCATGAGGATGGGGAAGAGAGAAGAAAGATCACTGCAGGTAACCAACCATTTCTGTCAACATTGCAACCCAAAAGGACAGCAACAGCAAAGACACATTCACTCTTTGCCAGAAGTTCAACCAGATGCCTAAAATGCAGGCCTGGGGAAGGCAATCTGATAGTAGCCGCCCATCAGATCAACCAACTGGGGACCCTACACTGGTCTCTCTTTACCTATGTTTCTAAATTTTCTTGTCTTCTGGTGGATAATGATCCCTAGAGTTCATGGCTGTTTAAAGGATGCTACTATGTCTAGCATATAGAAATTATTCATTACCTATGATTATTTTTTGTCTTTCCTTCCTTTTTCAGTCAGATCCTGTTTAACTAGTTTTATTTTCTAAATCTTTTTTTAAAAGAACCTACAGTAACATTTACACATTTTCTCAGAAAATCCTATTTCAAAGCTCTTATCTGTATTATCCAAATTTGAAGGCAACTCACAGAATTCATACTGATAAGATTTTACTACATCCTTAGGAAATAAAAAATGTTGGTAAGTTTTGGTTGACTTAAATTAACCACAGTGGTAATGTTATGGTCTTCGAAATGTTTGCATCATTCTATGTGACTGATGCTCAATACACCCCTCTGGGGTTAAATATCATAACCATCTCTTCTGGAGGGAAGAGAAGGCCAAGAGCAGGAACCAGGTGACACAGGCAGGAAACAGCCAGGCAGAGGCAGAGTTCCATCCCAGTCCCCCTCACACAGGCCAGAGCTTCGTACCCATCAGTGGTCTACTCCTTCTGAATAAGACACAGGTTAACCAATTCCAATGAAATGGACAAACTGCTTGAGGATAAACTGAGGTGCACTCATATAGTTTGCTCACAATATGAAAAAAAGCAGTAGTCACTTTGCACAGACCATGAAAGAAATCTATCTGCACATCGTAGTTCACCCGTACGGATGTCCGTGGGCGCACCATCAAGAATCCTGCAACAGTGGGTGCAACAGGTGCAGCACCGTCAGGATCACTTGTTAAGGTATTTAGAGATCCAATAAGGCAGACATTATTTGGTGCAATGCATGCATTGAATTGTTAAATGAAATGAGAAACACAGAAAAGGTAAGAAAACTGATAATCATGGTGCCAGGCCCAAAGTCATTCCATCAACTCTTATTACCATAAAGTATCATGAATAGATATGCTGATAATTCAGTCAACAGTGGAACATGTAAGACTTACTCTGGAATAATCAAGATCTCTAGGTGTTGAGTCTGTTAAAGCTCGGACAAGGGCATTCATCATACAGATTGGAGGAGAAGGTGGAGAGGGCTGAGAAGGTTCCTGATGTAAAGGGCTCTTTGGTTTGGAAGGCAGCCGACCTCTCCTCCCTTTTAGACTATCTGTACGTACAACTGATATAGAAAGAGAAAGAAAACAATCTGTAAAGATTATGTTATAAAAAAGCATAAATATTAAAAAGGAATCAAAACATACGCTACTTGGGTGATCACTAATAATAACAAACACTTAGAAGTGACAATAAGTTTGGAGCAATACTCAATGATTTCATGAGAAATCATTTTTTGAAGCAAGCATTGAAAAAGATACTCCTTTCTTACAGTTTGTAATGAATTAGCCTTGAAATTTTCCTTCTTAAATAGAACACATATGCATGCACACAAGCTCTCTATTGATTTTGAGAAATCAGAATAAGTAGTCTGCAGGTATTTTTAAATGTAAATATATTCCACACAAATAAAATGTTGGAATGAGAGAGTAGCTAGGGAAATTCAACATCCTTACATAAATATTAACATTTTTTTCAGTGATGTCTGAGAATGCAAATTGGATGAAAAGCATCATATCCATACCTTCTTTAACCATCCCGACACTGAGACACTTCTGAAATCGACAGTACTGACATCGGTTTCGACGTCTCTTGTCTACTGGGCAGTTTTTATTTGCCAGGCAAACATATTTTGCATTTTTCTGCACTGTTCTCTGAGAAAAATACAATACAGAGATAGTCAACTAATAGTTTCTGGAAAGAGGTAGGACCTGACAAGATGTATTTTAATTACAATGTGAAAAGCGACAGTGCAATTCGTATAATTAGATAAATTTAATTTCCTAACACGCTAGCCTGCAGGAAAAACAATTTTATTAGTGTTAGCTGCTGACAATGAAAATCATCTCGGATTGTTCTGAAGCAAGTCTCAGGAGGCACCAACTCTGAGTGATAAAATCATATCTGAAATTACCAGGTCAACATATCATACCTTGGAGGATTAGATTACCTCCACTTTTAATATCCCTTTGGGAATAATTTTCTACTTGTTCCACTCCCCTGATTATTGCTGACCTTATTAAAATAAAATCAAAATTATCTGAGATGCACTTGTATGCTATCACTATTGTAAGTCAAATATCATAGTTACTGGGTCTGTTACTCAATAGAGATGAAACTATAAAAAGCAAAATCAGAATTTGCTTTGTTAAAACATAGAGGAAATAATATTCCAATTTAAAAAGAAACTTAGTTGATCTTTATAGTTTATCTTGTCTTTAAAGAATATATATATTAGCCATTTCTGATTTTTGAAAGCAAAATCTTAAAATTGAATTAAAAAAATCATTATCACATCTAAAAAAACCCCCCAAAATCCCCAAAGACAAATAAGAATGAGAGAAATATGAATGCCATATATTTTCAGTGAAAATTCTCATTAACAGGTTATTTCATAAATGATTATTGACACAGACACCAAAACAGCTATATTGCAAAAGGCATATCATAAAAACTTGGGTTTGGATATAAAAATAACATCATATTTTTCAGAATCACATAGAATTTTTAAAATGACACATGGGAAAATAATTAAACATACTCTGTGCTCCAAATGTAAAAGAATGCTTGTTTTTTGTAATCGAAAACATTTGTGCAAATGGATGCATTTCTTTTTTAACCACTTACAGTGAAATTGTTCAGAAATTATCTGGATGTATGCAACTCTAAATGGAGAAGAAAGTTGGTATATATTTGGGAAGTCTGAACTGCATGTAAAAGCAAAACACCAGATAATTTGGGGTTTGTAGTGTATTTTGCATCCACAATTCTAGGTTTACGTTCAATCTTTTTATTTTCAGTGGTCCTCAACTTCCATGTTTCAGTTTTCATCTTTAAGTTTATCTTTTAAGTTCATCTTAGGGTATAGCTTCGAAACTGACATTACGCAACTTTAGAAATTCAACACCACCGATCTACTTCAAGTCTAAGACCTATCTGTCCAGTTAGAAATACAAAATTCTAAGACACAAACATGCTTCTGAGTTTCAGCACTTAAATTCTCAGAGTCTGTAACATTAGGAATCCTGTGTCTCCCAAATGAAGCTCTTTCACTGAATATACAGTAATTTCTAACAGTTTATTTCTTGGCACTATCCTGAAGATGATATGCCAATTTAAGTGCTGGTGGCATTTTGCTTCAGGTGTACATTTTCCCAATAACCTGAAGCCTTCCCCACAGTCATGTGTGTGTGTGTGTGTGTGCGCAATTGAAGGACAGGGAGAGATCGTTATGGTTCAATCACTGAATTCTCATCATTAACTGCACTTCATGTCACATTTTTAAAGAATTCAATTTAATGGTAGAAAGCCACTGGGTAAAACCTGCTCCTGTTCCCTTAATTAACAGATCTATGAGCTGGTTCTCCGCATGCTGCCCCACCCCCCACTCAAGTATAGATTTGTTTTCAAGGGATTGCTGCAAAAAAAGGAAGCTGTGGGAACACTTGATGGAGATTTTTAGATTCATAACAAATAACTCTCAGATTCTGGTTAACGCTCAATTATTGAAGGGTGGTGATTCTATTTGTGGATTATTTGTACTCTCTCAATTGTTTTTCTTTCTTCCTTTCTGCTTTCTGTTCCACTGTCCTTCAGTATTTCCAATGTAATGCTGTGAAAATCAAACCTTCTAAATTAATGCAATTACTTGAAAGTAGTCCCAGTAAAACCTGAGTAGCTAAAATAGAGGAGTGGGGTGGGGGGGAGACCAACCTTAATGGCAAAAAAGGGGGAAGATTCTGCATTTAAAACTTCATATTTGTGCAGGCCTATAGGGCACTTAACATATTACAAAGTCTTTCCCCTAACATTTTACCATTTATCTATAGAATTCAATTAGTGACAGGACTACCATCCTCACATTAAAAAAAATAACTGTTGGTTGTTGGTATGCACACCCACCTACAAACATACATTTTTAGAAACACTTTGTAGTTTCCAGTTAATAATAAATTTATTTCATGGCCTTTTAACGATGATAAAGTGCTTTTGTATAAATTTTAATCCTACTCACTACAGCCATTTTCTGAGTTTTATTTTCATAGAGAAATAGAGGCTGAGAGAGAAGTGTCATGCCTAAGGCTCCCATCTGAGTCTTCTGGACTCAGTATCACCGTGATCCCAGATACATCCTATTTTCCTCCCAAATCCTAGTTACCCAATCAGCATCTCATTTTCCCTTTTCCCTCTGTGCTGTCCAGCACTAGGGGCTAGGCAGTGGCTTGTGTAGAACTGAAATAGTGGTCAGTGGGGTGAGGAGAGAGGACGGTGGCATGGAAGTGTCTGAAGGACTCAGTGACAGAAGGCACAGCAGCAAGAGAACCAGGTCTTCCTGCTCACTCGCCCAACCCCTCTTAGTGGTGGAAAGAGCATGGAATTCTGGAGTTAAGAGGCCAGCTGGACCCATCCCCCACATACAGCTAAGCCACTGTGTAAAACCTGTCCCAGGGTTTGTTTCTCTAGAGTTGAGCTTCCTGGAGGTGTGGGGAGGTTCAGACTCTTCCACTGTAAAATTTTCCTGGGGTCTGTGAGAGAATGAACAGTGGTGAAACCTGACACTGCATATGGTAGAGTTAAGGAAGGGTTTCTAGAAGATACAGTGAATTGGTGGGACTCTAACTTCTATCTTCAATAGTGCAGCTGCCCCAAGCGGCATGTGGGTAATTGCCTGTCTACTCTGCTCCAATGTATCTATGAAAGGGCATTCATTTGGGGCCATACAGGCTTGAGTGATCATCTTGCCTTCATTTTGTTCCCTGAGAGTTTGTCCTGAGGCAGGGAATTGCTTCTCGAAACCTCCATATCCTGATCTATGAAATAAGCATAATTATTATCTACCTTCAAGATACTGTCGATCAAAACAGTGAGGGGCCAGAATTCCACTTCAGGCCTTTCTGAGTCTAGAGCCCTGGCTCTTTCTGTGAAGCCTGAGACACACAAGTCCAAGGCCTGCCATGCAGACCCTCCCCTCGCAGATCTGAATGGACTGACAGGAATGCAATGAGCTTTTAGCACTGTTGAAGTCACAGATCCTTTGAACAATCTGCTGAAAGCTCTCTTGAGAAAAAAATTGCTCATAAGGCAATGTCAGGCCAGGAGATGTGCAGACCCCTCAGGTCCATCTGGGTGGCCTTTCTTGTACCAAAACCCCTGAGAAAAGGGGCCTGAAGGTGCCAGGAAAGGCAACAGGCAGGCAGAGCCCACGGATTACAGGACTCCAACCAGAAAGCACAATGGCTCCTCCTGCACCGCTGGCTGCAGGAGAGGCAGGCTTGGGAGAGTGAGGGGGGGGGTGCGAGAGGAGGCGGGTGCTCACCTTGAAGAAGCCCTTGCAGCCCTCGCAGGTGCGCACCCCGTAGTGCTGGCAGGCGGCGTTGTCTCCGCACACGGCGCAGGTGCCCTCTCCGGAAGAGGAGCCCCTGTGGGGTGGAGACGGCAGGCTGGGGCTCTCGCCCAGCAGGCTGGACGCGGTGGGGGACGTCGTGAGCCCGAGCGTCGGGAAAGCCAGCGCGGCCGCGCGCTTGGCCAGCGGCAGGCCGTACGGGTGGCCCTCGAGCGCGCCAGCCTGGCTGCCCGCCGCGGCCGCGGCCCCCAGGGGCAGGCTGAGCGCGGCGGCCGCCGAGGGGTCGTAGCTCAGGTGGTGGCCGCCGCTGGCCGGGCTGGGCGCAGGCGGGTGCGGCGGCGAAGGTTTGAACTGGAAGAGCGGGAAGCGCGTGCCGGACACCGTGGGCACCGTCTTCATGGGCGGGTCCAGCAGTGGGCCCGGCGGGATGCAGCCCGGGGCCGAGGAGGCCAGCGCGTCCTCCCACAGTGCCCCGGCCTGCGCGGGGAAGACGGGCGTGCTGGGCGTGGACGGCGGGGACTGCTTGAAGTACATGGACGTGCTGGGCAGCACCTCGTCCTCAGGGCCGGAGGGGGCTGGGATGGACGGCTGCGGTGGCTGGTGGTGGTGGTGGTGGTGGTGATGGTGGTGGTGGTGGTGGTGGTAGCCCGGTGCGCGGCCCTCCTCCATCTTGATCAAAGGCCGTGGCCCCGACGGCTGCATTTGGTACACACAGGAGGGCTTGATCTCATAGCTGCTGGAGTAGCCCTCCATGAAGGTACTGAAGCTGGGCAGGGACGTGGTGGCTGTGGCCGTGATCTCTGTGCTGCCGAGGTCCATGGTCAGTTTGGTGTAGTCGGGATTCATCATCTCTGCGCTATATTCCGAGCCATAGGTCTGCGCAGCATAACTGGACCCTGGAGGCGAAGGGCTATACTGGGCTTGCACGCAGGGCATATCTGCAGGGCCAGGGAGAAAGGTCTCTCAGAAGCAGGTCAACACTTTCCTTAGCTAATAGTCAGCGCTGGATCCCCTGCTCTCTAATCTGGGAAACACAGGAAGTGGCATCCTCTTCTCCTTCTGGTAGCACAGACTTAAACGCCCCACACTTACTTTTTCCTCCTTGGGAAGACAGCTGAATCCCTGACAAACAAAAAGGATTCCAGTGCCCATCTTCTTTCTTTTACTCTGATCTCCAACAGATCTGAGAACTTGATGTCTTCCCTCATAAATCCAAAGATGTTCTTAAAAAGTGGCTTTGAGTGCAATAAACTAATTGGAGTGGCCTCCTAAGCCACAAACTGGGAGGATAGAGGAAAAGCCTGCAGATGCTTAGTTGAGTAATTTTGGGAGAAAAGAGACCACTGGTCCCCACAAGCTATACACACTGATTTGTAAACCTATGAGTTAGTCAAAAAAATATCCTATGTGGGACTTACTGGCCAAGAAAGACAGTGACATTCTAACATTTTACCAGTGCCAACTGAAGCTGCCCACACAAGTTGTAGTTGCTTTTCCCACCCCCTCCTCCCTCCTCCAAACAGGACTGGCAGCCGGCACAAACTGGACCCCTGCTGATGACTTCAGCCAGCTAGGTGGAGAGGTGGGAACACAGGCCCAGGAAATGGACTGGGGGAGTTTGTGCCATCTGCGAAGAAAAAGATCAGCAGCTGAAAAAAAAAACCACCCACCAAACCTGTTCTCTGCTATACAGTGTGTGTGCATAAATATATATACATACACATGTACAAAAATATATTTATCAATTCCGACTAATGAGATATGTCAGTGGTTGTTCTGTGGTAACAGTCCACATTTATCATTAAATAGGCAAGTTAGTTGAGATGTTTTCTTAAGACAGAGGAATAAGTCCCCAAGAAAAGAAGAAAGCAGTTTCTGAATAATTTGGTTTATCTGCCAGTTTGACTATTGTAAGCCTCCAAAATGATTGGTAGCTAAGATGCTTACTACTGTTCAGAGAGGCTAATCTGGGTGCGAAGAATTATTAGCTCTAGTGGATGATTTTTAAAATTATTTTCCTTCTTTATGGTTAAATAGAAGTGATAACCTGGGCATTTTCTAGTGGTTGGTTTTTCTGAGCCAAAGGAAAACCAGGTGCTTAACGTCTGTGTGGAGTCTGCTGTGTAAAAGGTGTGACTAATAGAAACGTGAGTACTTTGGATTTCCTTTGACATCTGTCTCTTACTCACATTTCCAACTCTGATTGAGTCATGCGTGTATGGGATGAAATCTTGACTTGAAAAAAGGTGAGGAGGGCCTGTGGGAAGAAGCAGTGGTGAGGAAGGGCCAGCTCAAGCCTTCTGCATTTTTTAAAGCAGGCCTTTAAAAGCACACTCACTAGTTTGAAGGTAAAGGGTTATTTATCTTGGTGTCTTTCCTGTTGTTGGGATGATGTGAAAGGCTAGTCATTTACAAAAAAGAATATTACCTGATCTTTCATTGATTCTCCTTTATCACCTCTAGGATTTCTCCTACTCTTTTCTGTTACTCTTTGCTGTCCTTCCCTACCTATTGTTGTTTTTTGTGGCTTTCTGAAGTTTCCAGCTGGAAGATGAGCTTGCTGAGACTCTGTTCTACTTATCTGCATGTCTCTGGTGCCTACACAAGCCTGGCAACTAGTATAGCTTTAACAAATTTGTAAAGAGGTGGTGCAAACCAAACCTGCTGTCCTTTCTTTTGCCAAACTCACATTTACTCCTTGGCTTTCACCTCAAATGTTTTTCCCTTTCCCTTTGAGCTTTACTTATCTAAATTTCTGCACCCAAATGATAAACTGGGTTTATACAAACAAAAATCCCCCTGTTACTCTAAGTGGCTCCATAACTCACAAATGCATACCTTGTATATAAAAGAAGGGAAAAAGTTAAGATTTAAAATGTATAAAAGATTCGAATCTATTGCAGTATTTTCACTTTCTTTAGGAAAAATAATTCTGAGAAATGCAACGTTTAATTTAATCTGGCTTTTCTACTCCTAGCAACAGGGTGTGGTACACAGAAGAGCTTCCTCTGGGGAAGTCACCTGTTCTGTGAAATGCCTGGCCAGAACTAACTGGGGGGTGGCAAGCTGACCAGCAGCTAGTCCTCTGGATGTGTGGTTCCCTTCCCATTTCTCTCAGTGCCCAAAGTTTCAGACATACCTGGAGGGTATCTTGCGCGCTGAATGGTGGGGCTGGGGGTCTCTCCAGCAGAGGCTGAGAGTGTAGAAGGTGGGGACTTCCGGCGAGGCGAAGCTTCTGCGGTGCAGCCTGGCTCTGCTGAGTGTCCAGGCTTAGGGCCCGGGCTCGCCGGGCTGCGCTCTCCCGCAGTGGGCTCTGCAAGCACGTGGCGAGAGGAAAGAGATCGCTGTGAGCCCAGGATGGATCACCGAGCCTATGGATCGGCTAACTGGGGGAGTGTTGTCAAGATAGTCTAGTTACTTACAAAGAATTATCATAAGGGTAAGTAAAGGTGTTTAAATGGTCCTGGAATCCCTGGGTAAGAAGCATCATTTTGCCTTGGGGAAAGCTGAGGAAAAGTAAACATCCTCAGCAATTCACCGCAATTTTTGGACACACAAACCGAGGCTAAAGGCTGCAACCTGTCGTTCAGAAATTTTTCTCTTTGCTCAAGCTCACAAAGACAGGAAAACTAAGGAAGGAGAACATTTGAGCATCTAGTTCTGTCTGAATTTGGGGGTCGTGGAGTGGGCACGAGCGGAAAATAGCCATTTTTCAACTCCGCCTGCCTCAACCCTTCAACTACAAATTTTACACGTTGCATAGGAAATGCACAAAGTCCGGAACGAATGTATGAATGCCCCAAGGAATTAAGAAAGTCTTCGTTTTTCATTCTAAATGCTAATGGAGCTTCGTGTCTATTGGTCGCGAGTTTCGGGGGCTAGGGGTCAAGCAAACAAAAGGTCACAGTGGAAAAGAGGCTCGCGGTGGAAGCGGGGGGGGGGCGCGCTCGCGGTCAGTGGGCCGGGCGGAGGGAGGTCCCTTGCACGCAGCGGGCGCTGTCCCAGAAGGTGGGCGACTTCCAGGCTCCCCGCTACCCCGCAGCCCAGAGGGGGCACATTCCGGAGGGCGCTAAGCGCAGCTCCAGGACGAACAGCTCAGCGCACTGCCTAGCGAAACTTTGCAGCTGAAAGCGCAGCTTTGCTGGCCTAGGGGAAAGGATCTGGCGGCCCCAGACTCCAGTCAGTAGCGCCCCCTTTGCTGGGGGTGGGCACAGCTCAAAGAGTAGGAAGTGAACCCCCAAGGTCCCCAAAACCAAATACAAAGCCTCCCCGGGTGTGCGGGGCGCAAGGATGCTATAAGTTCTGTCTCCTGCCACTCCCGCGCCCGGAGCTTAGCTGCAGGAGCTAAAGTGAGGGAGGAGAGGTCAGAGCCCCCAGATCTGGGACACCTTCGATGACCAGGAAATGGGGGACTCCTTTTCTAGCCCCAAACAGAGCTGCTACGACGGAAACTAGATGCGCTGGCTGTAGCTTTGACAGAGAGGATCTTTCCTAGATTGTAGCGTGTGCGTTCGCCCGCCCCCCCGCATCTTCAGGGGATGTCTCCAGCAACTCTCTCACCCCTTCCTCCAGTGGGTGCCGGGGATCCCACCCCTCCCCGGAGGCCTTTCCAGCACAGCCTTTCCCTAAGGCCAGCCTCTGAACGCGGGTGGACAGGGCTCGCGTCTCCCCAAAGAAGGGCTCAGTGCTCAAAGAAGTGCCCAGTGCTCTCGGGAGTGAGCCACACCGCCCTTCCCACTGCCCAGCGGAGCGCCCCACCGCTCTCTCCGCCTCCTAAACCGCCGGTTACCTAGGCAAAGCTTCCGCGCCTGGAAACACGTTCTGCCGCTCTTGCTCACGGCCGCCGGGGCCGGTAGCACAGAACCTCGGGGTTGTAAATTAGGAAGCAATAACTACCTCTGTCAAAGCTCCTTTCTTTCTCGTGGGTAGACGAAAGGAACACCCCCGTGTTCCCCTCCCCGTGGCCAAGTGTGTGGAGGAAACCGTGAAACGCACCATTGTGACCGGGGCTCCTCCGCGGAGTTTCCAACCCGGGGAGAGCGGGGGCGGAGGTTGGGCGGGGGCAGGAGGGGCGGAGGACAGACCGACAGAAAGGGGAAGACTCAGGTTCTCAGAAAGAGCGAGGGAGACGAAGGGAACCTCGGGGGAGAATTTCGGGGAGCGCTTAGTCCTAGGGAAGGGGGTTGGGGGGCTGCAGGAGGAGGGAGCGGGTAGGAAGGGTGCGGTGGCCTGAGAAGCCTTTGATAATCACGGCATTCGTATCTTGTTAAGCTAAAATGCCTGGCACAAAGTAATTTCATTCATTGTGCTCAGTGTCTGCATTGGGCAGCTTCTCTTTCCCCTCATTTCCCCATCGTGGGAAAAAGATCCAGCACTGGATTTTCCATGGAACGACCGAACCTCCCGGCGCCTCCCTCCCGGCACTCCAAGGCCCTGGGATAACAGCCCGAGATCTCTGATTACTAAACTCTTTGCAGCTCTTCCTTCTGGAGAATCCGGGAGTATAAAAAGTGAAAAAGCAATCTCCAGGGACGTTCTCGGAAATCAAGGGACCCATGTTGTCCCCCTCAGAACTGCTCAGCTTCCCAACAGGTTCCAGAAAGTGCCTCTGGAACTCAGTCTGCGAAAACTGAGCTCACCGGAGAGCTCTAGTCTGGAGACCGAGAGCTTTCATAACAGTCATGCACCCGGAGCAACTTCCCTGCAAGTGAGAGTTCTGCCAGTGACAATTAAAACACGCCTTTCCCACACCGAGCCAAGACCGAGAAGAGAGGGACGCGATCCCCACACGTGTCGGGGCGCGGGAGCCAGCAATTACAACCGATTACCTCCTAAGGGGAAAGTGTAAACCGGTAAGTCAGCGACGCCAAGCAGAAGTGCCTGGTGCAGCCCCAGGCTCATTTCAATACAATAAGCCACATTCCTACAATTACGCCCTCTTTCCAGTGATCCTCCGAGCGCACCAGCGAACCCCGGCCGCTGCTGCCCAGGCCGCTTCCCTCCTAAGCTTTCTCCCAGACAACCTGCTCCGTCCCATCATTAGGTACATTAAGTTGGATCCACCAGAGCAACTATTTTCAATAATACTCAAAAGGCAGGAAAATTACTGCCGTTCGTCACCCGGGCTGCAACTCCCTGCCGCCGCCGCCGCCGCCGCCGCCGCCGCCGAGAGCATCATTACCATGACAACTAGAGCCGAAATACCCTGAATCACAGAGCCGGAGCTGCTATTGCACAAATCCCGGTCTTCCTCTTTGTTAGAGGTTTTTCGCCTCTTTGGGTGGGGAGGTGACTGCCACCAATTCCAAAGTCCCCGCCGGCACGCTACAGGGGAAAAGTTTTAGATCAGAACCCATGGGCTGCTCAGCTAGCAAAGCCAGAGTGGAAAGGCGGGTGTGTCTGCGAGGGGGGGGGACCCCCGCGCTCAAAGTTATCAATTTCGGGAGCGACGCTTCCCGGCGCGGCAACTTTTTAGCAAGTCCCCTTATTAACTGGGTAAATCTCATACGTACTTGAGTGCTGTAGCGGTTCCGTCTTTAGAGCGAGTTTCTAGAGAGATGCCCCGAAATCTGCACTGAGGGGTGGTAGGCGCAGCTGCTGTCCCGGAAGGGCTGCGGTGTGCAAGCCCCGCGGCTCCCGGAGACGGTGAGCGGCTGGCGAGGGATGCTGCGATCCCGACTCATGGGAGAGCGCCGCCGAGAGGTTCCACCGGCGTGCTGGCTCGGGCCGCGACCAGGGGGCAGGATGCCGCCGCTGCTCCCACCTCCGAGGCCACCGCCAGCGCTGTCAGCGTCGCAGAGCGAGCCCAGGAGGGGCGTCCGGCTGCGGCGCGGCGCTGCACCCGCGAAGGCGCAGGGCAAGAGGGGTGTGAGCGCGCGGGAGAGAGCGGCGTGTGTGTGCGCGCGTGTGTCTGTGTGTGCGAGTGAGGCAGCGGGTGTGAGCGCGTCTGTGTATGGGCAGCGGAGGAGGAGCAGGAGCTGGGAGGGTGGGGGCGGGAGGCAGGAGACTCCGCTCTCCCGGCTGCGCGCTCGCTCGCTCTCTCGGCACGTCATTTATGCCACAGGAGCCCTAGCGGCCTCTCCATAGAGTGCCTGGAATGCGAGACGTCAATGTGACGCCATGGGACGCTACGTCACCCTCCTCCTCCCTCCCCTGGCCCAGCCGGTTCCGCGTGTGCGAGGGAGGGTGTGTGTGTGTGTGTGTGCGCGCGTGTGCGTGTGTGTTTGTGCGCGCGCGCCCGTTCCTCGGCCATCCGCACGGACGCACCATGGAAACAGCGCCCAGCTGCCTGCACGGGTCTCCAGGGCTGGCCGGGCCCGCGCTGTCAGCCGCCCAGCTATGGTGCAGCTCGCCAGGGCGCGCGCTTTCCGGAGGGTGCAGCGGCCAGCCCGCGGGTCAGGCGGGACCGCCCAGCTGTCAGGCTCGGGTGGAGTAGACTTGGAGGAGGACTGCTGGCGCGCCTCCGAGGCTGCCCCGAGGCTCCGAGCCAGGGCGAAGGGGGTAGGGGAGAGGACAGCTCTTCCGAAAGGGCTGGTTCCGCCAGCCAGCTTCTCCGAGTGACCTGGCAGCCGGCGCAGGAGGAGTTCAGGCACCCGCCCGAAGTCTCCCCGATTGCGGCTGCGCTTCCCTCCTGCAGTGGTTCTGAAGCTGTTTACTTCTCTCAGGTCCTCTATGCCTAGGCTAATTCGCCTTCTTCTTCCATCAGACCTTGGGTGCTTGTTTTGCACTGGGATGCAGATGGCTACGGGGATTTTATTTTTTTACACTTCACGGCGCGGGCTTCCCAAATGGACACATTATAACCCAACGAAGTGCACAGCCATCAGTCACGCGCACGCTGCAGCAGAAACTACATAATGTGTATAAAACAAACACACGTGTTGAGCAGCTGAGCGAATGTGACTATAGCAAATCATTCCTCCTCCCCAGCACCCTGTCAGAAATGGAGCTCTCAACTCGTGCTTTCACTTTTCTGGAAAGTTTTAGGTGCTCCCTCCCAATTTTTCAAACCAAACGTTTAAAAATCAGTCAACAGGATTTATGTGGCCTAGCTCGGGGATATTCTCCGGTGTCCTGGGACACATTTATGTTGAAATAGTGTGCTGCGAGCCTAGAGGATGGCATTCTCTCCCCTGGAAACCAGTTTTAAATGTTGAGTTTTTTGTTGAAAACAAAGTAAGAATGTATTTCCAAAGGTTGCTGCTGAGTGCAAGCAGCCTCTTTCAAGAATAAATTTTTGAGGAGAAAATATTTGAGTGACACAATGCAGACACGGTCCCCACGTGGTCCATTTCAAACAGATGCGACATTTTATTTCTTTGACCTATGCCAATCTTTGCGTGCATGTGTTAGAGGGTGGTGGTAGAGTCGAGAGAGCAGATCCCTTTGTCCATAGCACATGTTTCAGATTCTAAGAAAGTTCGAGCTAGGACCAGAAACTTGAAAACAAAACTGCCATCTTATAGCTTGTATATCTTTCTCCACTTTCACTTCAGGCAGGCCGGTGTGGAGAGGAGCGTGGGAGAATGCGCCAGAAGTTGACCCAGCCGGGATGAACCTAGCCTCTACCCAGCGGCAGGTTCCAATCCAGTCTCGGAAAGCAGGAGGGCGCTGCTACATTGTATCCATTCAGAGGCTGGCGGGGGGGGGAGCAGAACCTGGAGCCGCGCTGCGCTGACGCACGCGAGGCGCGTGATTGACGCAGGCGATGTTACTAAATTGGGCGGTTGGCCCGGCCCGCCGCCGGCGCGCGCCGCAGATAGCGGAGTGGGCTCTCCTCGGTCACCCCCGCCCTGCTCCATTCAGCGCCGCGCGGGGCGGGGCGGGGCGCTCGGGGCGGAGCGGGGCGGGGCGCGCGGGGCGCACGGGGTGGGACGGGCCAGGGCGCACGGGGCGGGGCGGGGCGGGGCGGGGCGCGCGCCACCGCGCGGGATCCGGCCGAACCAAACATAGCGCTGAGCCGGGCTATTTTTAGCGGGGCCTCGGGCGCGAGCGCGCCGCGTGAGGGGGACGCCCTGACCTGCCTGCGGAGGCGAGGGGCGGGAGTGGCGGCGTCGCCATCTTGGACTCGGCTCGACCCGGTCTGGTGACCCGCGAGGCTGGGCCGGGGGTCGGGGTGAGTGGGTGTGAGCTGTCGGCGCAACGGGGCGCGGGCGGGTGTCCTCCCCGCGCGCAAGCCGAGCCGAGGGACCGGGGCGAGGCGCGGCGTCCTCGCGTGGCGGCGCGGGCTGCGGAACGGGGCGCATGGGCCGCGGGCTGCGCGCGCGCGTCGCGTGCGGGGACGGTGACTTCTGCCGCCCTGCCTCCCTCTGCAGGCCCGGCGGCCCCGCCAGCCGGCGGCCCCGCCGGCCCGAGGCGCGTGGGGGCGGAGCTGCCCGCGGCCGCCACTTCCTGAGAGCCGGGGATACCCCTCCCGGACGTCACGGAGGAGCCGAGGCGGCGGTGGCGGCCCGGGGCTTAGCCTGCACTTGCATCACGGGTGCAGCAGCAGCTGCTCTGCTCCTTTGTGGCTTTTTCCCTTGTTGAGTAACTGCTTTGTTAACTGAAAATACCATGACGGGACAGTGTGATCACCAGCTCCAGACCTCAAAGAAAGTGAAGCTGTCAGGCAAGAAGAGGGAGACTTCCCCCAGCCGGCTGCGATGGTATCTGGTGGGTGGGTGTGCAGAGAAGCACTTGACAGTTTCCACGTATTACTTCTTGACTAACTCCTCACCCTCAAGAAGGTTTAAAAATACTTTTTATTTCCATGCTGTAAAAAGTTCATCTGTATTCTGCACCCCACCCATTCCCCCTTGGGTTTAAAATCTCATGCAGAACTGGAATCACTGTGTAGGAACCCTAAAATTAGGTACAGTTTTTGGGAATTTGACATTTTCAGTGAATTTAGTGAATAAAATAGTTTTCTATTATTATATGAAAAGTTCTTGCCAACTCAGGTCGTTATAAAGCAACTAAGTTTGTTCATGTAAATTGGGCTCCAGTGAGTTTCAAACTAGTAACCTTGTTTACCTTTATAAAAAAAAATCCATCCCTGGCTGAGAAACTCAAAGTAAAGCATTTTTCTCTTTGAATGTGCCCTCGGGACCCTATTTAATGTAGTACTGTGTGTACCCCTCCTCTTTCTCCCACCCATCAGTTTCCTTTATGTCCTTTCCTTCCTGTCAGGACCTCCATCTGTTCCTTGACCACTCCTTTGGGTTTAGTGGCTGTTTGACACCACTGAGCCAAACCTCTTTTACTCTCCCCTTGCTTCTCTTGGTAGGAAACGGTACTGATCATTGGAGAGGTGCCAGTGGTCTCTGATAAGTGACAGCTGTTTAACACTCAAATGGAAAATACGGAAGTAGAAACCAGGGACACTATCATCTGCTCACTCCTGTGTCCCTAAACACAAGTAATTCTTTCAGTGACCCCAATGGAATTAATTCTTCTGTTTTCCAAAATAATATGGACTCTGTATTTTCAAAAGTGTGATTTACTGGAAATCAGGTATAATATTGTGTAAGGTACATGCAGTATTGAGTGTGTTAGTATTTTTGGTGACGATTTTTCAAAGTGAAATTTAATACTTTATGTTAAGTCTGTTGGGAAAAGAAATAAGAATAAAACTTTCTTAATCTGTGACATTTAAAACTTTTCTGGTTTGGACCATTTTTCTAGAAGAGGGATTTTTTTTTTTTCTAGAATGTGGCCTAGTTTACATACACAAAATAAAGCAGTTTTTGCTCTCTTGTTCCTTGAAGCAGCCAATCTGTTGAAAATTCTTTTCTGTGAAGTAACTATTACCTGTTCACTTGATAAATACCTTTTGTTTTGTTTTGGTTTTGTAGGCCTGCAGGAAAGAAAGTATTCTTTCTCTTGGAGAACAAAATGAAACTTGGGAGAAATGTTTGTGTGTGATATAAAGCACTTGTTTTAACAAAGTGGTTTAAAAATCGCTTTAAATATTATTTGGATGAAGCAATAACAGGAAATCTTAATTTTGCTAGTGATTATTCCAGTTAAGATTGGATGAGAAGAAATGAAATAAAATTTCCATGCCAGAAGTTGTTACCTAATGTGAAAATAAAAGGGGAAGACCAAGAATTGTAGTCAAAAGGTTTTCTGTAATCAAAAGTTCTATACTATATTTAAGATACAAATACAAAATTTAATAATAGTTAACCATATATATACTTGAGAGGTACCTGGCTCAAGACTCCTGGAATATTGTAGTAATTTTCTATCTGACTTTCTTGCGTACTCTTCTTTCTTACCAATTTTTATCATTAGTCTTCCTAAAATATAACTTTTGTTGTATCTCTCAGCCTCAGACATTTTCAACAGCTAGATACTATCTGCAAAATGGAACGCAGAGGCCTCTCAGATTTCCGCAGAATTTCCCTGTCCTCCTCAAACTGTATCCTATTTATCTTCAAAGGTCTTTTCAGTGTCCCACATTTGCTTGTAGTTTTCCTTTCTATGCTATTTTATTCTCTCCTTCCTTCTCCACTTAGAAATCTTACCTTCTTTGGGCAGGGAATATAGCTCAGTGGCACAGTTCCTGCCTGGCAAGCATAAGGTCATGAGTTCAATCCCCCCCCCCCAATCTTACTCTTCCTGAAACTAGCTGAAGAAGTGAACTCATTGTCTTCATAAAATTCTTATTTTATTGTTTTCTTTTGAATATTTATATCCATAACCTATAACCTAGTCAAGCTATAATCTTGAAAAGCATGCCTACATGTCTGAATTTTCTGTAACGTCTAGTAATATTCAGCATAGATAGTAAATATCATTAAATATTGGCTTATTTAACTTGAGTATGGATGGTGCAGTCATAACATAAGTAACATATGTATTAGAATATTATTGACACGAATGTATGTGAGGTCATACATTAGTTGTTTCCTTTGCCTGAACTTTTGATATTCCTGATGGAACATCCCATGTCAGAGTGCCCGCCAGAAGTGTCACAGCCTCGTGGAGATACAAGGAAATGGCAGTTTGGCTTGTTGCGTAGGCAGATTTGTAACATCGTTTTGAAAATTTTTTTTTCTGGTAGACTTTTGGTTTGACTCTTTTTCAAATCTCTTTCCCCATTTATACTTTCTCTTATGCTTTCTCTCACCGATGAGAAATACTGAAGGCTAGAAAATGTTAATAATCACCTTTTTTAGAATAATGTTTAGAAATTCAGGAGCTAGGGCATTTGTGTATAACTAGGTAAGTGTAAAAATGCTTTAATTTCAAGTCTTTTTCAAAATACGTTTAAATACATTTGTATGGCACTATGCATATGAAGAGAGAAACAGGACAAAAAGATTTTGGGGTTATTGTGGGCCAGGGATATAGCTCAGCAGCAGAAGTGCCTGCCTGGCAAGCACAAGGTCCTGAGTTTGATTCCTGGTACCAAAAATAAATGAATAAATAAATGTATTTCTTAAAAAAAATTGAGGATTATGATTTATTAGAAGCCTGTGTTATGTAGAATATTAAAATTTTGACTTTATCAAGGACAAAGCAATGTGATAGGTCAGGGAAGACTTTCTATATTGTAAAAAATTTAGAAAAATGTGGATATCTGAAGTGGAAAGATTACTTAATGGTATATGTGCTAAATCTTATCCAAGTGTTTTGCTGTCTGTAATAGGACAGTTGTGCAGTCTGGTTAAAAAGATACTTTATTTCTTAGTTGTGTTATTCCCAATCACTGATAAACCCTGAAAGACCACAATCATTTGGGAGAGAAAAATTATTACTTATGTGTGATAAATTTAGGGTATTATTTATGCTTGTAAATCTGCATTTTAACTAGAGTTGATGAAGTATTTAGCAAATATATTGGCTTGATTCTTTCCCATCATTTTAGCTCTTAAAAAAAAAAAAAAAGGGCCTCAATGTAAAGGTCCAGTTTCTGCAGCACGGTTTCCTATACCTAGGTGCTGTGTATCACAAAGGGCACTTGACTGCTTCTCAGAGGCCTGGTGCTCGCTTTGCTGCAGTTAAGCTGCAAGTTCCCCTTTGGGTAAATTATTCCTTCATGAGACTCAAATATCAACCTATGTAAAATGACATAGGATCTTTCTTAAGTTGATTCTTTAAGGTTCTAAAGTTGGATACTTCTTTTGGGCCAGTATTCTAAGTTAGTATCTATTTGCAGTGATCAGGGGACTCATTAACTCCTGTATATGACATGTGGTTTTAGTAATAATGGTATATTAGTAGTAGTATTTTATAGCACAGCTTTGACCCGCATAGTAATTTACTTTATTGGGTGGATTTTTAGTGGCCTGAGAGAATTAATGTACAACCAGAATCATTGCCCTTTTTTGTCTGTAAGGTAAAATGAGCAGAAACCTGGGTAGTCCAAAAGGCATTTTATATTTAGCTTTGAATTTGTCTTTGTACATTTATTTGAATTTGAATGAGTCACAAATTGACTTCCTACAAATCAGCAAACTTTCTTGAAATCAATTCTGTTGTTTGCTCCTCTTCAGTTCTTTTCTGATCCTTATTTTACGAGAGACATACACCGTTTCTTCTCAGGCAACTAGGGTGGAACTGTACTCTTCTGCTTTTTTTCCTAGAGAAAAAGGCCTGCTGATAGTAGGGTTGTAAATCATTACATTTCCTTTCCAAGTATGAGGAGATAAAGTGAAATATTAAGGCAGGTCATAAGTACCAAGAAGGTGGTTAAACTGAAAAAATTTGGGCATATAATTCAGAATGAGTACAGTAAATATTATTTGCAAACTTGTTAGCTTTGTAGTTGAGTACATCTTTTGCATAAATACGAGCTGATTTTATAGGCATGGGAAGTGTCTGCATTTTAACAGATTTTCAGTTTATGTATTATCTAAGGATAGTGAAAGCATAGTTTGTACATTAATTTAGGATTATTTTTAAAATGCCTGTTCTGCATATTTAGGTATCTGGTTTCCTACTTAGATCATGTAATTAGTAACTGATTCTGATTTTTTTTACCATAATACATTTTCCAGTATTTATTCCGTATGTTTATAGTTCACTACTGGAAAAATTCTTCCCTGACATCTGTTCTGCATTAGTTCCCTTTTCCAGTTATGTTTTCCTGTTTTATCAATTGTGGTAAGGAGAATAGAAAGCTACATTTTAAAGATTTCTGTTATTTAAATTTATTAATATTGAAATCAACTCCCTTTTTATAATTTCTGAAAATGATCCTAATTTTGAATTCACATGTTAAATTACCATTGTAAATTATATTTGTGGTACTGGAGATTGGACCCACAGTCTTTTGCATGCTAGGCAAGTGTACTACCACTGAGCTATATCCTCCAAAATTGTATTTTGAGATAGAGTCTTGATAATGTGCCCAGGCCGACTTTGAATTTGCAGTCACCCTACTTCAGCCTCCCAACTTAGCTGAGTGTTCGGTATGCACTACCACATCCAATAGTCACATTTGAAGACAGTGGAATGAAATAGATACAATTTGAAATCCATATACCATAGTTCTGTAGCGTTTACAGTTGTTAAGTGAACTTTTAGTGACCTTTTCATATTTCAAAAAAATTAAGAGGTGCTTATCTCAAAGTCTTTTAACATGTCTGTTTGCTTCAAATGTCTTAGCCCTGTGTATTTGGGATGACTGTTCTTTGGAATAAATTTATTGAGCACTTACAGCAGTTCTTGGTATGGACTAGGTGCTTTGTAAACATTTGATGAATGAAACCAATTTTCAAGAAGCCTTATTCAAAACAGTCTGTTTTCTTGATTCTTATTCCTTGTGGCTTACTTTTTTCTGAGGTAGTTTCCTGAGGAGCTAGGAATAAAAGGATTGGAGAAAACCTGTGCGTCACTATGCTGCTGTTGCCTTACTGCCCTCTCCTACCACTGCAGCTGGTCTGCATTCTTCTGGGACCCTTGGCCTGCACACTCTGTGACATCTGTATTTGAATTCAGAACTAATTCAGATGTTCAAAGGATTTTTTATAACACTGTTTGGCCCCAACACCCCCAATAATGAATCTCTGGTTTATCTCTATTTTGATAGGCCACTTTTGCTTTGATGCTTTCATGAGCTCGAGTTCTCTCTCTGTCACTGTGTGCCTTGCGCTTTCCAGTTCTGGGTGCCACTCTTAAGGCCTTCAACTGCACAGTCACTTGCCTGTGTCACCCATGGACTGAGGTGCCACGGACTGGAATATTAACTAGGGACTGAATTATATGTGTCTTACATATTTAAACATCCTAACACTTAAATTTTGAAAAGGCAGTACATTCTCATGATTCAGACAACAAAACATTTAGAAATGAACAGTTTCTTGCTCATCTGTCCCCCATTTACTAAATTATCATCCTTCCACAGTTTTAAAATCTATTTCCAAGCCAATACAAATATAAACTCTTTTTTCCTTTCCTTTTTTTATACAGTGAAAGTGTGTGTACATTGTTCTGCTTTTTTTGCTTACTAGTATATCTTAGCATTCTTTACATAGCTATGGAAAAAAATCTAAGGTGTGTTTCACTTAATAATGTATCCTAGTAGATCTTTTGCACATTTGTATAAATATAACATCATTTATTTAACTAGTTCCACAGGGATGGACAAATGGTAAGATTTCAGTCTTTTGCTGTTACAGGCAATGTTGCATTACTTTTGTTTTATGGATTATTTCATACTTGTGCAAATATATTTGTAGAGTAAGTTTTCTCGAAGTAGAATTGGTGATCCAAAGGGTAAATATCATTGTATTTTGATACACCATAGGGATTGTAAGATTTACATCCAATTAGAAATATAGACAAAAGCCTGATAACTCATATTCTTGCCAGAAAATTGCATTATTTAACTTTTGATTTTTTTCCAGCCTGGTAGATAAAAAATGTTAGTGTAGTCTTGATTTCTGTTTCCCCTTCTTTTTTTGGTGCCAGGGATCGAACTCACGACCTTGTATTTGCCAGGCAGGCACTTAGGCCACTGAGCTGAATCCCCGGCCCACTGTTTCCCTTCTGAATAAGTCTGAACATCTTTCCGTATATTTGTAAGAGCCCTTTATATCTCATCTTTTTTGTGAAGTGCTCTGGAAACTGAAGGAAATTTAAAAACCACTTTTGTAGTTGCTGTTAATAACATGGAGATTTACCCTTTCTAATTGGTGTTACAACATGTTTTCCTGTAGTTTGTCATTTATCTTTCAGCTTTGTTTATGATGTTTTGCTGTATAGATTTTCTTTTCTTTTTCTTTTTTTTAGGCATGGTTTTGTGTAGTTCAGGCTGGCTTTGACCTCACTGTGTATCTCAGGCTGGCCTTGAACTTGTGGTGAACCTCCTGCCTCAGCCTCCTGAATGCTGGGATGCAGCCACCACTCCAGGTGCTATGTAGATTTTAAAAGTTGAATTTTTCAGTCTTTTATAACTTCTGGATGTGGTCATAGTTAGGAAAAACCCTCATCACTTCAAGGTTATGAATGTTTTCACTTTGGTGTTTTATTACTTTATGGTTTCTATTTTAGATTTAAATTTTTGGTTCACTTTTTTCCGTATATGGTGTGAAGGATAGGTCCAACTTTTTTTTTTTTTTTTCCAGATGGCTACTCAGATGCCTCAACATCACTTGTGAATAGTCTGCTTCTGTATTACATGCTTTTTAACCAAAAACTGACCAAAACAAAAATGACAACAAAACGGGTTCATCTATTTCTTTTTCACACCTCCTTTGCTGTGACTCAATAGGAGCACAGTTCTCTGTTTTCTTTCCTCTAGAATACCTTCTGTAGTGGTGACCCTTTTGCTTTGTCTAGTAGTATGGGATGTTGCCTCCTGGAGGAACCCTTGTGTGCTAGAATAGTAATGCTACAGCTGCATTGGTCAGCTCTGCAACCTGGAAATGGGATTGTGAATAAACTGTTTTGTAAGTAAGTCTCCTAATCTGAACCTTAACAAGATGAAGTTTTCCACTTGTGGTACGTAGAGATGCAGCTTTTTACCTGTCGTACCTAGAGACGGTCCCAACTTTGTCTGACTAGGAGAGACTGTCCAAGCAGGCAGGTGGAATTTAATTCACTTGATCCCTTACTAGCACTCAAGCTGCTTGGGTTTCATAGCTCCTGATAAAAGACTTCCTTTCATTATGAGCCATTGCTTCAGGCATCTTCCCCTTCTAAACTTGCCTGGGCTGGGCCATCTTGCCTCCTCTTTATCATTGAATCTTACTTTTTGATCCTGTTTTTTGTCTCTGCCTTTATACTTTCCCCTGATACTGGTAGTATACTCTTTGCCTAGTGCCAGCTTGACTTGAAAGTTATTGTGGTCAGCAACAATTTTGGCCAAGTTCATTTTGGTTGAAAGCAAACTCGCCAGCTGGATAATTTGTTTAAAATAATTTGGTCAAAAATGAATATCCTAAATTACTATATTTTTGAGTAGTAATTTTAGTGTATTATGGGTATAATTAAACATTTTGGTTCATTTTCTAAACATTTTTCTAATTTTTTGTATTTTAGATTTATTTTCAGCTATAGCAGCAATTTGTTTCTTGTGATGTAAAAAATTAAAGCGAACTCAACAGTAGCAGACTAGTTGAATACAAGTAATTGTTACTAAAAGGCAATAAAGAAGTTAGTTGGAAAAACCAAAGCATCTAGTAAGATAAAATGTTTGTTTTATTGTTTTTCTTTTTCCATCATTAAAAAGGTTGTGTTTGTGTAGTCTAGGACAGAAAAATATAGATAAGGAATAAAAGGAAAATAATCACCCACAAATCAATCACCCAGGAATAAGCACTATTGTCTTTCTCTTTTACAATGTATTATATACACATAGACTCTGCTTACTGTTTATAATTGCCAGGATTTACTTAAGCATTTTCCAATTACTAGCCAATTATTTTTGTCCAAGACTAGGTTTTGATTCCTTTTTATCTTTTGCATTGCATCTGTGGGCCAGCTACTTTCTGTTGGGAATAGATTGCCACTCCCTTCCCCTTAGGTTCCTCTATTCTGCCCAGGCTGCGTGGAGCCTGGTCTGTGAGATGCCCCTGCTTGCTTTAAGTGACACAGTTTATAAACGAAGCCATCCTGCCAGTCCTTTCTATGTGGCTACTAAAGGGTCCAGTTCCAGGATTTCTGTGGAGCTCGCTGATTGTATGTAAAATATATTTTGGAATTCATGTTGCATGTAGATGTATAGCTATGTAAATTAGGTGGAGTAATGATAGGAGAGGAATCTCCATAAAAATAAACATAAAGGAGGTTTGTAATAGAGAACCCATTCTCACTGAAATTACTTTAAAAAGCTTTCCCTAAAACACATTTGTGTGTTTTACATGTTGTGCCTAAACCCAAGTTGATGATCTATTCACTGATAAGTCACGGTATTGTTCCATACTGGATCCAAATTCAGCTTTAAATGTTTGTCAAAATGGGTAGCTGTTTCCACTGGAATTGCTGTGGGAGACAAACCTATTTACCATTCTTGCTCTAAAATGTTAAATTTTTTAATAATAGATTGACTAAGAAAGCTATAGTAAAGTCTTTTATCTCTGATAAGTTTATGGTGATAAATATGGGGCACGAGCATTTATCTGAACATCAGGCAAAGTGTATGCCTCCTAGTTAAGACCAGAGAAGCAGCATAGGTAAATAATAGATTTGTTATGGAGTGAAAACGTCATGATCCTACTCCCCCTTATAAATTGCCCCCTGCACAGTCTCGGTGATTGGCTCCCCAGCATTTCCTCAACTCCAGATGACGAGTATAGGCAAACATGGATAATGCCATTTCCCTTGCCAATAAAAGGTTAGTAGGGGCTGAAACCTATTCTAGCCACCGTGCTGTGAAGGAAGGTCTGGAGGGGGCCAGGTGCTTCTGAGTTGGAGTTCCTTGGCCTGAACAGTGGGAGAAGAAAAAGATGATACCTTGTCTTCTGATGTGTCTGAGTATGATAGTGACAGCTGCTCAGCTATCTTGGGTCAGGGAAACTCTTTTTGGCTTGAAGCTGATATAAAAGATGGTGGAGCAGACAAAAGGATCCTGAAATTGATGACCTTACCAAACTGCTGATTTTACTGCACTTGTTCTGCCTTTCTTCTGACCTTCCAGATTTGTGCAATAATGTGGTTCACCATTGTGTTAAGTCAGTGTGGTCTAGAACCTTGTCACTCATAGCCAAAGCATCTTGAGTAGTACAGTATATCCATTTTGCCCTAATCAGATTCATGTCGTGTGGATTTGATTTTATGCTGATAGGTTTCTTTTTATCCATATTCTTTCTTTCACATCTCTGGCTTTATAAAGTTGGTGGAGATTCTAACTGGCCATTTCTCATCTTCGTCTTTTGTAAGGGGCTCCATTATAGATCATGGTTCTTTACAGAAAGACATTCACTATCCTCTATCCTCTTGGGCTGTTTGCATTTGTCATTCATTTGTGATTGTGAGTCTGATTTCTTGCTTTGGTGTTGGTCCCTGCTCTTGTGTATTTTGTGTCTTATGTCTAGATTTAAAGAGTGTTTGATAGAATTATTTCCTGTCTTCTTAAGCCTTTTCCTCTTACCTGCTTTATCTCTTGCATCCTCAGTTGGTTACTGTACTTTCTAACCAGCTGGGACTGTTCTATGTATGTGTAATGTTTTCAAGGAATGAGAATGACTTAAAATAAGTAATCATACAGTTATTTGCTCTAGACTGGTCTGGTAAAAAAGAAGAGTAGGTCAGCACTTGGTCCATTTCTTACCTAGCACATTTTACTCATAATGTAGAATAAATTGACCCAGAAATAGTTAGGGAGTGAGGGCATTGAGTTTGCATTATGACTTTACTATTTGCTGCTCAAAATCTTGGGCCAACTCCCTTTGAGTTTGTTCTTTAAAATTTGATTCTAATGACAGCCTAATTTTTCATGGTTATTGTGATTTAAATGAAATAATGTGAACTTGGCAAATGAAAAAAAACTTAATAAAAAAAGATATTCAGGCTTAGTTAGGTTTTCTGATCATATTTCAACAAACTAATGTCAATGTCTCTAGACTAAACCGTAGTTTGGATAATGGAATGTGTTGTGGGGCAAATAATGTATGAATTGAAATTTATATTTTGTTGGTAACTTCAAGTCTGAAGAACAAATAAAGAAGAGTGCCCCACAGTATTAAGGGAGATACAAAGGTCAGTATGTAGATTTTGAGGCTTATTTTTAGTTCATTTCAGCCAAATTAGGAGCGAAACCAGTAGAAGAAACACCCCCCTCTAGTGGCGAGGGACCAGATTCTATAGTTCACTACTACAGTGGGTGACTGGAATAGATGACTTTGAGGATAAGTTTCCAAAGAGGAATCCTGAGGATCTACAGTTAGAATATCTAAGGAAGATCTTCAGCTCAGGTGTTCCTTATCAGTGTTTAGCGTATTTCTCAGGATAAACACTTAAGTTGAACTGTCTGAAATAGGTGGAGGCTATAGTTGTTAGAAGTTCAGTTTACTTCTCTGAAGGCCAAGTAGAGATCATGAAAATTAGACCATTGTTGCTAGCTTATTGAACTAAGATCACACAATAGGTACCTTCACGCTTGGATTTTCACTTGACATTTTAAGTGGTGATTTAAGAGAATGAGACATTTAATTTGAATCTGAAAGTGGCTTAATTGCTGCCTATGTAAAGTCAGTAAGGTTAAGTATATTAAGAAGACATATTGCTCAGGATTTTCAGTGGCTGAGAAGGGACAACTGATGCATTCTTGAAAGGCATCTTACAGATAGGTTATTGTTAACAGTTTATGTGATTATGTATCTTAGAGTCCATTGACATTTTATTATTTCAACTTTGGTTTTGGAAGAGAGAAGGGACAACTGATGCATTCTTGAAAGGTATCTTACAGATGCGTTATTATTAACAGTTTATGTGATTATATATCTTAGAGTCCATTGACGTTTTATTATTTCAACTTTGGTTTTGGAAGAGTTCTTTTAAGGGTACTCACATATTTGTATAGTTGGAAAATTTCAGAGAATAACATTTTTACAAATACTGTGATATCTAAGAAAGATTTCAATACAAATAAAAAATAGTTAAGGTATAAGAAATTAATTCTGGTACAAAACTGCATTACTAGCATTAAAATTTTTTAATGTCAAACATCCTTGCCTTGAAATCTGAAGCTTTCAGTATACCAACCTTTCAGAAGAATATTCTTTCCATAATTTTTGTTCAGGGAAGATTGGAACAAGGGCCTTCTCATTGAGCTAGATCCCCAGCCTTTATAGAGCCAGGGTTGTACAGTGTTTCCCGTAGTGTCCTCAATCTTGGAATCCTCTGCTGTAGCCTTCTGAGTAGCTGGGATTCCAGGTGCACACTGCTATATGCCCAGCCTTTTCCATAATTTTTAATGTGTTTGGTGATGTTTCTTATAGTAGTAGAAAAATTTCTTAAAAATATAAATATATACTTTGTGTATATATGGACAAAGTGATTCTTTAGAGTTATGAAATTGAGTTTTGTGAAACTAATGTCCTTAGGTTACATTTCATGGATATATTTTATATCAGGAAAGAAGAACTAGGTCTGGCAGTAGATGAAGATCCACCTATTGGGGGAAAACCACAAAGAGGAGGAAGAGATTACTATTGGCTCATCTTAACTGAGAAGAATTCAATATGGAATAACTAAAGTCGGTTAAAGAAAGAATTATGATTATGTTAAGTGAGTTAAGAGATATTATTGAAAGTCAATTGGTTAAAACTGATTTGTTAATATATATGAAAGCAATAAACCAATTAGATGATGTCCTTACTAAATTTGCGTGCCAAGAGTATGGGATATCTGGGGAGAAGAGAAACAGATGATAAGGTTAGTGGTAATTAGAAGTTCTTCATTAACCCTAGTACTAAAATACTACATCCACGGTGACAGCTTAACTTTGTAAATAAAAGTCAATATTAAGAATTAATGTCAGCATTGCTGAAATTAGGATGGTTTCAATTTGTGTGAAGGGTTGCAGCGTGTGGGCTTGAATGAAGAGCCCAGGCTCTGAACCTCCTCTGAAATTCCAGGTAAAGTGTAATACAGTAGTTCATGTTAGCACAGAGTGTTACAATAGTATGACTGTTTTTTTAAACAGTATCTCCTTTGCTTGTTACAGGAATTCTGGGCTGGCAGTTCACATATGGAGCATCCCAGAGGTTAACAGGCTTACTAAAGAGCAAAGAGGAACAAGGGACTTGAATTCAGGGCTGTTTATCAAAATGCCTTTGTTTTCTGTGTGTTTTCCCCCCCACTGTGGTTGAGTGCTGTGACAAATTACTCCAAACTGAGTGGCTTAAAAAAGCATACTCTGTCACAGTTCTCATAAGTCCAGAATTGAGTTGTCAGCAGGGCTGCTTTCACTTGAGAGGCACTACAGGGAAAAATCTGTTCTGTGCCTCTTCCAGCTTCTGGTGACCATTGGCATCCTGGATCTGCACCACTGAAGTCCCTTTTCTGCTCTCTGATTGTGTAGCCTTTTTCTTTTTTTTTGTTCTGCATCTTCCCTTCTGTCTCAACTCTCTCTATGCCTTTCTTTGATAAGGATTGACTTTTTTTTTTTTTTTTTGCGGTACTGGGGATCGAACTCACAACCTCGTGCTTGCCAGGCAGGTGCTTATGCTACTGAGCTGAATCCCTGGCCCAAGGACTGACTTTAAAGGAATCTACTTGGCATTATATTTAGAGTCCACCTGGGTAATATAGAAAGATTCTTAACCTGATCTATAAAGATTCTTTTCCAAGTAAGATAACATTCATAAGTTCTGGAGCTTAGGACATGGACCTGTCTTCTCAGGGGCCGCCATTCACCCCATTATGTTCACTGTATGTGTTTCTTTATGTCCCTTTTGAATTGAGGAAATAAGCTTTTGTCTGAAGATAGGCAAGTGGGTGAGGGAAGTTTTATTAGAAGGTAGAGAGGAACACTGAAATATTTCTAGTTCTAAGTGCTTAGGAAGTACTTGTTAAACTTTCAGAGTTAGGATATGTTGGATACAAGCTGGAAAAAGGGGAAAATAGTATAAAGTGAAAAATGTGATATTTTCTCCCATAGACAGCCACTGACAGAAAGAACTGAAGTAATTAATTCACAAGTTCACCAGGTTTTTGTGCTAGCTTTTACATTTGTGAAACTCTAAAATAAATGACTAAATTAAATTAAAGCGTTATCTAATTTTGTGTGATTGGCAATATTAAAAGTTGACTTCTCCATTTGTTGTGTAATTAGGCTAAAAGAGTGTGTGTGTGTGTGTGTGTGACAGAGAGACAGTCAGACAGACAGACAGTTGGATGTGGACATACACGCCTGTAATCCCAGATCTCGGGAGGCGGAGACAGGAGGATTGTTGCAAGTTTGAGACTAGCCTGGGTTACAAAGTGAGTTCAAGGCCAGTTTGAACTGCATAGTGAGACCCTGTTGCAGGAAAAAAAAAGGCGGAGACAGATGCATTTTGGTCATATAAGTCAAGATGAAATGTGCATGTAAATTCCTTGAGGATGGGCACTTGGCAAATCTTACATACAGTTAGCTCTCTAGTATAGTTCTAGACATGTTGTGGATATGTTCAGACAGTACTTGTTATATGAATGAAATAACATTTTATGACCACTACATCAGATAGCCACAAGTTTCATAACATACTGCTTTTTGGAAAATCTTGGCTGATGACTTGATTTAGTCATTATAGGAGCATCCCTTCTGGCTTCAAGAGACTCTACCAAGTCCAGTTATTTTAACAGAGCCTACAAGCTTTTTATATCTAATAATCTTGAACTCTTGGCCAAACCTGTTGTCTTTGCCAATGAGGTATCTTCAGCCTGCTGTTCATTTTTCACTAGTGTGGGACTCAGCTCCCAGGAGAGGTGTTAGGTTGATGCTTTTGTGTAGTTCTTCAGATTGTGTTGCATGCAGTGCTCTGGGAAAGGTTCAGACTTCTGTCCTCTGAAAAGTTTGCAAAGTTTGATTCATTATAAAGCTTTTGGTGTTAACAGATGGAAATAGAGGGAGTTCAAGTATGCACCAAGCTCTTCCATGTATTCTGTTAGAGTTCACTTCTAGCCCACCTTAAAAACTAAAGTACTATTATTGTCCTTATTTTATAGAACAATGAAATTATGTGACTTTCTCAAGCTCACACCAAAATTTGAACCCAAGTCGTCTTCAGAGGTCTGTTCTTGATCATGTGCAGTGACAGCTTCATGCTCATTTCATTCATTAACCTGTTCTTTCTTTACACAGCTTATATTTTCCCCTATACTTGTGAAGCTTAGCAGAGTCTCCAGGTTATTTCATTTAACCTGCCTGGCATTCAGAGTCCTTTTTATTAACGGCTCAGTCTCCTTCTGAGGGAAGTTTTGTTGGAAACTGTTGTGATTGTTGCTTTTCTCTGTGTGTTCTCTGCTGTTGCCTTCTGGAACTTCTTTTGCTTCAATTAGACCTCTTGGGTCTGCCCTTTAGTTCTTCCTTCTTTTCATGTAGGAATTCCATTTTATTTCTACTCTAGATAGTGTGATATTTATTCATTTGTTTTAGGAAATAACAAATTTGGAGAGGCTGTTATACTTTTTATTTCCTTAGTAGGGATTTAAAATTTATAAATCATATGTGGAGAATGCCCCAATCTATTATTATTTTCTGGTTGTTAATTAGCATTCAGCAGCATATACAAGCACACATGGTTTTATTTTAGATATAGACTATTTCAACATTAAGTAATATTAAAAATTAATATATCACTTTGCTAGATTAAAGGAAAAATCTTTAGTCATTTCCATAGATATTGCAAACCTATACCTATTCTTGGTTAAAAAAAAGAACAACTCTTGGTAATTGTTAAGAATAGCCAATTTGCTGGGGATTTAGCTCAGCGGCATAAGCACCTGCCTTGCAAGTGCGCAGTCGTGAGTTCGATCCCTGGTACCCCCCCCAAAAAAAAAAAAGAATAGCCAATGCAATAGTTAATATTGAAAGTTTACGTTGAAGTATTTGTACAATATTCCCCAGATGTGTCCTCAATACTGTGGATCTGGTATTTTGTATATAAAAGGGTATCTTGTTGTATTATGGGAAAGCATATTTAACAACAGGTAACAATATTTTTGTGTTAATAGTGGATATTTATTTTTCCCTCATGTAATGTTCCATGTTGGTAGACAGTTTTGCTCTCTGTGGTGTTCAAGGACTCAGGTTTGACTGTATCATTTCCTAGGACCTTGAATTCCTCTATTTCCAGCTGGTATGATTGCAAAATGAAGTAGAGAATATATACTTCTTTCACAATTACCTTAGCCTGGATGTGACACACATTTTTGTTTACATTTCCACATTCCTTTGGCCAGAATCAGACATGAGACCTCAAATGTGTGCAAACTGGAAATAGTTTCTAGCTGGATAACCAGGGAAAGGAGATAGACTTTCTTATTTGTAGTGGGCAGGAATAGAAATTAGGAACTAAATGAAGGAGGTTGTATATACATCTTTTGGGATCAAAATTCTTTTAACAGATATTCCTACAGAATTATTCACAAATGTATGTATATACTTACATTTTAAGATTATATCTAGCAATACCATAATAGTAAAAGGTGGAAGCATTCTAAGTGTCTGTCAAAAGGACTGGATGAATATAGTGTAAGTCCATAGAGCACACACACACACACACACACACATACAGAAATATAGAGTATTTGTGGAATTACCCAAAAACTGGGGAGGGGATTACAAAAAGCTGGTAACAGTGCTTGCTTTTGACCACAACTGTAAAGTAATGGGATGTGATGCTTTTACTCTATATGCTTTTGTATCACTAATGTATACCTGTTTAAATAAAGATACATATCTGTTGTAGAAGTGGTAACAACATGGAAAGATGGTTGGAATATATTATTGACTGAAAAAGAGTTTACATAAAAGCATGGACAAGATGGCCTCATATATAAATAAATAGCATATACAAAAACATAATGGTTCACTTGTGTTTTTTGCCTCTGTGTTTTTATCTTTTTATAATGAACTTATGTCATCTTTAAAAATTTTAAAGAAATTTTTAAAAATTATAAAAATAAGCACATCACAGTTTTTATTGAGTCCTGGTTGGCCCTCCCATAAATCTTCCTATGTTTTTTCTAATAAGTTTAATGAATGCCTACTTTTTTCTTTCCTGCCCCATTTTCCATACATTTGTCACATTCTAAATTGCCTTATAATGTACACATTTGGTTTGCCTGCCTTGTGCATTCTTAGAGTACCTGGCTCATACAGAATTCATCTGAAATACTCCCCCCTTTGCCAAAAACACTGACACAAAGATATGCAATAAATATTGAGTTGGAATTTGAAGCAGAGAGCGCGGTTAGTGAAATGGTGCATTCTGTTCTTGTGTGATGAAACCTGTCCTCCAACAATCACTGACTCATTAGTAATGACAGTGGCTTATTAGGTGCAGTTCAAAACGTGAGCCAAAGATTTCCTTCCTATAATGATTTGGTTGCTTCCAGGGATCTCTGTCTCTGAATCCTAAATTGATCAGCTTGGGACTGTAGAAATACACATAGTGAAAAATCAAATTAAATAGAGGTAAGAATAGTGAAACTTTATAGTATGGCCCCTCTACTGGTATTATAATTTAGAGAAATTTCTCCTTTTTAAAAATAATATTTTCTTTTTACTTTGTCCTTTTGCTGTAGTCCCTCCTTGTACGCTTAGGAATATTTTTGGTTTATTAGGAGTTTGCCTGGATGAGGAAACATACAAATAAAAGAATTGGAAGCTGAGAAAATTTGCAGAAGTAAGATTTTAATTGGACATTGCTTGAGAATAGGTTTGATGGTCTGGAGTCTGTATTTCCCAGTTTTAATGCCACTATCATTGTCATCTGTTTCTTCCCTGTGTTCTAGTCACAGTTCTACTTATATCCTGGAAGTTCTTTCCAGAGGTTTTCTTCATACTTTTTGAGAAGTGTTCTGCCTAACCATTGATCCAAATTCTACTATGTGATGTTTCATTTTATGTGTCAACTTGCCTGGGTCACAGAATTCCCAGATATACCTGCTTAATAATTATTTTTTAATGTATCTTTAAGGGCATTTCTAGGGGGAATTTGAATCTGTAGATTGAATAAAATAGATTGCCCTCCCTCATGTGAGCTGGTATCATTAAAACTGCAGATGGCCTGAAGAGGACAAAAGTATGCAGAAAATGAGAATTCTCTTTCCACTTGAGCTGGGACATGGGCCTTACTGATGCCCTTTGAGTGGGAAGATGTTAATCTGCCTCTGTTCTCAGGCTTTTGTCTTGAACTTTTCTGATTCTCAGATTTTTGGACTTCTACTGAAATTATACCATCACCTTTTTTGGATCCACATTTTGCAGACCACAGATCATGGGGCTACTCATCCTCCGTATTTATGTGAGCTGATTCCTGAATCTCATTCTCCCTTTCCCAATTGCTTTCCTTCCCTTTTATTGGTTCTAATTTTGGAATACCCTAATATGACTATCTTCCCCTAAAGAGCCAATTCAGATGCCATCCTTATCAAAGAAGCCATAGACTCTTAAGTCAATTTTTCCATTTTCTCATTCTTCATTTAAATCATTATATTCTACAAGGGCACTAATTACGGTTTGTTCACCCATTCTGTGCACATCTGTTGAGTGTTTACTGTGCATATGTTGTTCTGGGATAAAGGATAAGACCACTAAGACTGTGTCCTCAAGGAGTTCACAGAATTATGGAGGAGGCAGACATTGTCAGTGTGGTATGGAAAGTGCAATGTGTGTATACAAGATTCTGTGGGAGCAGCTAATGGAACAGGGCATTCCGGACAGAGTTGAATTTTAGAGTATTGAGTATAGAAAAATGGAGGTTAGCATGGGAATTTTCCCTACTGGTGGAAAAGCAAGTTGATCTTGGAGATGTAAAATGTATGGCATGTCTGAAGAACGGAGGAAGTAGATGAATCTAGAGAGCAAGAAAGGTGGAACCATGATTGGCTTTTCTACAAGATAATGAAGGTGAAGTGAGCATTTCCTAAACAATGTAGAACCCTTAAAAGATTTAATAGGAACAAAAGAAGAAAACCTCCAATTGGATGAGCCTCTTGAGAGTAGAGATCAATCACTTATCTATCACTGTATTATTTTAGGACCAAACAAGGTATAGTCAAGTTTCAGTGAAGTTGAATTTTTTGAATACTGTTCTAATTTTTTTTAAAGAATTGATTTATCCAAAATAATGACAGAAATAGTGTTGAACACTTTTTACACTTCATCAATCCTCTAAGCAGTGTCTTAAACCTAGTCCTTAGCAAGTCTTTCAGGTAGGTTTTGTAGCTTAGAGGGTTTGAGTGAGAACTGTATATAATAGGTCTGCTTAGGTTTAAGTTTCAGCTTCCTCACTAGTTTTGGGTTAGGAAGTTAGCTATTTTCCTTAGTTTCTTCCCGTAAAATGATGAAGATGTTGTTATAGGGTGCTGTGAGGATTAGTGATGTGTGTCAATACCTTTAGAGTTTTAGGGCCGCTACTTGCTATGTGATTGCACGTGAAGTAAATATTATTTTTGGCTACTGTTAAATACGCTTCAAAGTTACACAAACAGTTTGTTTAGAAGGCCAGGTTGAACGAAGTAATCTCAGGATCCACCTTCTTTAATTACTGTTTTATACTGTCCTACATTACACTACACTATACCAGCTTAGATGATTATAGTTTAATGGGTTCTGAAGCAGTAAAATAAAATATAGAATTTCAGTTCACATGGGCAATACCATTTGGTTAGGGAGTTCTTATGAGCTTTTCAAATAATCCCTACTTAACTCTTTCATTGCTACCCTGGCTGCACATAGGAGACGTGCAAAATACATCTCTAGACTTCAGATAAATGTCATTAATTATAAGTTCATAGTGCACATGACTAAGCGTAAAATATTTTTAGGAGTTGATCTTGTGCTGACATCTGGCATAGGTATTGTCACTCTGTTCCCCTTTCCCATACTCCTCAGATTTTTCCAACTTTAGGACCTGAGTGGGAGTCTTATGTTGGAGGATGTTGTGCAAACCACATACGTAAAGACAATAATTTACATTTTTCCTTTCTTAGCTTCTGGAACATCAGTGATTCTATCCTCCCACTGCTATTGGGCAGAAATTGAGGTATTCTCCTTATGCTCCCTTATTTTCTCCAAAACCTCTACACACACACACACACACACACACACACACACACACACACACAATCACTTCCTACCATGCATATCATCAGGGGTCTAGCATAAGTATTATTTATTCTGAGTCAAGAGCCCAAGAATATGCATTATCTTTAGTAATAAAACCTCCCATAATTAACCAGTCCTTCCTCCTTTCTCATCTCTCCAATATATTTTCCATCAACTAAAATTTTAGAAATTTTAATTATTTTAGTTTGGTTGATATTTGATCAAGGTGCTAACACCTGCAATACTGTAGCAGTGGCTACCCATGTCCCATGGCCCAGAATAATCTTTAGAGTTATATCTAAAGAGCTCAGGTTTACATAGATAGTAATGCTAAAAAAAACCATTTCTGGTAGTTTCTTAGGAAAACCATTAGGAATGTGGAAAAATAACCTTAAAACTTAGGATTTTCACCTGAAAGTCAAGACCTGTGTGTAGTCTGGGTCTTGATCATGTTACCACTGAACTGCAGATGTTTTCAAAACAGTGTGCTTGCTCCTTCACAACTTCGATGAGCCCAGGCTTTTGTTCAGCATGTTGCAATAAATAGAAACACTCAATGTGAGTCCAGAGATGAAGAACATCTCCCAAAGCTTAAGCATCCTGTGTGACAGTGTCTGTTTATAATTTGAAAGTAGTCTGTAAGACAAGTGATACTCAAGTTTGAGTTTGGTGTATTACACACATAAATCTTGCTTGGTGCCTGCTCTGTCTTCAGAATTCCTCAAGAATTTAAGTAAACATGACTGAATTAAACCTAAGTAAATAAAGGTAGCAGAAACCAGCCAAATTGAAAAGGGATAGCTAATACAGATTAACAAAGCCCAAAGATTCTTCTTTGAAAAGTATGATAAACTTGATAAACTCCTACAAGCCTGGTACGGAATGAGAGAAAACAAAGCCACTGTTAGAAGTTAAAAATGAATATATATACAACAATTCTTAATTCAACAAATTAGGGGTGGGAAAATTCTTTAAGCAGATAAAAGTATCTACAAAAAACATTGTGCAATATTTTAACAATGAAAATTTAAAAGCCTTTCCCCTGGTTGTAAACAAAGTATGTCTGTCTCCTTGAAGCCCTAGCTATTGTAACAAGGTGAGTAAAAGAAAAGCCATAAAGTTTAGAAAAAAAGAGGTAAAATCTCTTTTTTATAGACATGATTGTTTATATGGAAAATCTTAATCTAGCAAATGATTAGAAGAAATAATAAGTGAATTTAGAAAAGCCATATGATACACAGTCAATACATTAAAAATCAGTTTCATGTCTTAGTGATTTTTTTCATTGCTGGGACAAAATACCTGACACCCAAAGATAAAGGAGGAAATATTTATTGTTTTTTACAGTTTGTAGAGGTTTCAGTTTGTAGTGAACTGGCTATAAGGTAGGGTGGTATGCCAGAGGGTCATCACAGAGGAGAAACAGTTTATACAAGGCAGAAGGCAGTGAAGTAGCAAGCAACAAGAGACAAGAGCAACCCTTTTTTCTGTCCCTTAAATTTCTGTTCAGGCTACCTGCTCTTAGGGTACCTAGCATTCACACCGAGGGTGGGGCACCCATAGTCCTAATATCATATCATCAATCAATCCCAATGTATCCTTAATCCCAACACCACACACTCTAGATTCAGCCAGATCTGAAAAGTCCCAGCTATGACCACATGAAGCTTTAAGGAGACATCTAGATACAAGTCATAACATTTATGTATCAACAGCAAACAACTGGAAAAGGCAATAAAGAACATAATCCTACATAAAACTACCAGAAAGTAAAGTACTTAGATCAGTGGCCCAAACATGAAATTAAAATTGTAAAACCTCTAGAAGCTTAACAAATTTGATTGGGCAAGAATTTCTCAGGAGACACATAAAGAACACTAAACAGAAAAGAAAAAGTAGATGAATTGGAATTAAAAACTTTTTCATGTTGAAAGTTACCATAATAAAAATGAAATATAGTTGGAGAAAATATTTTCAAAACAAATGTCTGAAAAGGACATGTTCAGAATAATTACTACAGAAGTCAGGAATACACAAACCATTAAAATAGGCAAGTGATTTGAACAGGTAGTGTATAAATAAGGTAAGATATACAAATTGTGAATAAACACAATGTTCTCAATACCATTAGTTTTCAGAAAATGAATTAAAATCACAATAATATACAACTTCACATCCTCTAAATGACTAAAATTAGACACTAGTGGGGAAGATATGGGAAAATTATTGGTGGGAGTATAAAAATGTACATTACTTTGGAAAACTTTCTGGCAGTTTTTTTTCCTTATAAAATGAACAACATGCCTATACCCAGAAATTCTATTTCTAGATATTTAGACAAAAGAATTGAAGACATAATTCCACAGGAAGACATATATAAGTATGTTAACTGAATTTGTTTATCCTGGGTCCAAACTCGAAATAAATGCCCAACAAGAGGAGAATAAATGTGCATAATTTATACAGAAGAGTAATACTCAGCAATAAAAAAGGAACTAATAGTCATAACCAGAGTAAATCCTGAAAACATCACATTGAAAGAAGCCAGAAACTATATATCAAATGATTCTGTTTATGTTATAGAACAAGTAAACATACTGATAGAAATAAGAACAGTGGTTACCTATGAATGTATGTGGTAACTTTGGAATAATTGATGTTTGATTTTTTTTATTTTAAGAAAAAAAGAAAAAATTTAAAAAAGACAAAATAGAAAAAACAAGAAGAAAAGTAGAATACAGAGTTCAAAAAAATCATAAAATCGCTAGTTGATACATTACATCTTGTCAACTTAACAATAGTTGTTAGAGTTACAAAATCTAAGCATAAAATGTGGTTAGACACTCAAACATTGACAGTACAAACTCTTCTGTTCAGCTCAGTAATATGCTCATCTATTTTATACACTATACATACTGTTATATCTTTTAGAGCAATTTCCTTCCCTTTCACTTTTACAATATATATCTATTATACTTTTATATCTATTATACTTTTTGGATTCCATTATTCTGTCCGTTCTTATTTTTTACACTAGAGAGACAAGGTAAAAATCTTAGAGACATAGTGGTAGGGAGAGAATTCATGAATAAAATGCAAACTGCATGGGAGATACTTCAAAGGATCAATAACTGGATCTCATATTACTAAAAAGTTTTTGCACTTCAAAAGAAATCACCAACAAAGTCAAAAGAAAACCTACAGAATGGGAAAGAATTTTAGCCAACAATCCCTCAAAGGAGATATCCAGAACATATAAGGAACTAAAAAAAAATTGAGCCCCCAAATTCAAAGACCCTCTCCAGAAATGGGCATCTGAGATAAACACACAGTTCTCAGGTGAAGATACACAAGTGGCAAATAAATACATGAAGAAATGTTCACTGTCACTAGTCATTTGAGAAATGCAAATTAAAACAGCATTAAGATTTCATGTCACCCTGGAAAGAAATGCAAATTAAAACAGCATTAAGATTTCATGTCACCCTGGAAAGAGTGGCTGCCATCAAGAAAACAACTGATGGCCTGGGATTTAGCATAAGTGCCTGCCTGGGAAGCACAAGGTCATGAGTTTGATCCCCAGTGCCACCAAAAAAAAAAAAAAAATTTAAGAAAACAATTGATAACAAATGCTGGTGAGGCTGTGGGGAAATAGGAATACTTCCCCACTGTTGGTGGGAGTGGAGACTGGTGCAACCACTATAGAAATCAATATGGAGATTCCTCAATAAACTAGGATTGGAAGTTCCATTTAATCCAGCTATTCCCCTCCTGGGTATTTTCCCAGAAAAATTGAAAAGGTCATGTCACAATAATATATGTGCACCCATTTTTATAGCAGCACAATTTGTGATAGCTAAATCTTGGAAACAACCAAAATGCCCATCAACTACAGAGTGATGAAAAAAATGTATTTTTATACAATGGAATCCTACTCAGCTATAAAAAAGGATGATCTTGAGGCCTTTATCGGTAAATGGAGGCAATTTGAGACTATCTCATTAGTGAAATAAACAAGACTTGCATTGATATCTTTTTTTGTTTTATTTTGTCTTTTTGAGATCATCTTGCTATGCAGTTTTGGCTGGCCTTGAGCTCACTTTGTAGCCCACGCTGGTTTTGAATTTGCAAGGATCCTCCTTTCTCAGCCTCCTAAGTGCTGAGATTATAGGTGTGAGCCACCATGCCCAGAAATGTTTGATGTCTTGATTGGGATGGTTAAATGGGAGTATAGAGTCATCAAAACTTGCTGCTTGGAACTGAGTATTTATTGTGTGTGTGTATTTTACTTTTTTATTTTAAAGAGAATAAAATGATACAATGGAACCAAATGAAACAGAGAACAATATTGGATTTCAAAAATGAGACAGAAGGAAATCCCCCTGAGTGGCATATTGCATATTGTTATCCTCTAAATAGATGCTTACACTACTGGATTTAGGCCTACAAAGTCTTAAGCAAATAATACAAGCATTAAGTTGTCTTTTACTTCAGTAGCTATCATTTCAGCCTGTGTTCCTCCAAATCAGTCAGTTGCTTATGGGGAGGAGTGTGGCTCTTCTTGTCTCCAAGCCTGCACACTGGCTGGCTCATGGAAGGAGATTGGCTTTTTGGTTCTCCTCTTGGCCCACATAGCTGCCACTGACACAAAAATGGGTTGGATTCTTCTTCTTTTTTTTTTTTAGACAGCATCTCACTATGCAGTTTAGGCTTGCCTTGAACTTTGTAGTGTAGGCTGGCCTTGAACTTGCAGCATTCATTCTGCTTCAGGCTCCCTAAAGCTGGAATGTGCCACCATTCCTAGCTTTACCTTTATGAAAATCATACTAACAGAAAACCATATGCTACTGTAAAAATGACCCAGAAATTTAGGCAAAATTATAGTAAAGAATAAACAAATGAGTAACAATATTATCAGACATAGTAGGTTTCAAGAAAGCATCAATGAAACATTAAAATGAAATGTAATGCGTTTTTATTGATAAAAGGTAGAATTCATTAGCAGATAGAATATTGAAATACATAAACCAAACTATTATGACTACAGAGGGGATTTGAGATGACAATAATAATTGCAGAAACTTTTAAAACAACTCTTTCAGTAACTGACAGGATGTATAAAATTTGAATGAGAAAAATCAATGTCATATATAAAACTATATCCTATAAAGAGACAATATACATTCTTTAGCAATATCCGCATTAAAAATTTACAAAACATGATTATATAGTATGCCAGGTAGAAAATTTCTACAGGCAGAAAGGCTAGAGTATGACTGCAATGTCATAAAATTTGGAATTGATAATTAAAGATTAACAAAGTAAAAGCACCTAACCTTGAATATTTTAAAAAACACAATATTACTTTTTGAAGCAAAGGTAAATTGTATATATTAATGAAAATGTAAACTACTCCTAAAGATTTAAGAATGTGACCAAAGTAGTGCTCAGAGTAGATTGGTTGCCTTAAACATGTTTTAATAGTAAATGTCAAAAATGAGATGACTGGATGAAGAAATTAGAAATAATACCATTTAGAAAGTAGGAGATAAGCCGGGTGCGGTGGCTGATGCCTGTAATACCAGCACTTGGGAGGCAGAGGCAGGAGGATCGTTGCAAGCTCAAGACCAGCCTGGGCTACAAAGTGAGCTCAAGGCCAGCCTGAACTGCATAAAGAGACTCTGTCTCAAAAAAGAAAAAAAAAAGAAAAAAAAAACCTAGGAGATTGAAACTAACAAAGGTAAATGCATGCAGAAGTGATAAATATAAAGAAAGTGGCTCATAAGTCCATTTAGTACACCAAGAAAATAAAAATTTATAAGGTGAATCAAAGAAGAAGGGGAAACAATAAAACTAGGAAGGTTTGAAACCACAAATATGACAGAGTGAAGGTATTACAATGAACATGAAACCTATCATTAATTAAAGGATCAGAAATTCAGATAAAATGTGTCTTTTTCCAAAGAAAAAACAATCATTTTTAAAATTAAAGGATACATGTGTATCCCAGGAAAATAGATTTCATAAAGATGGTTGAAGATTTACTCTACCCAGAAAGCATTAGATTAATGATTTTATAGAAAATACCTGGAAATATTTAAGAAACAAAAATTTTTTTTAAAGTTAACATTTTGGATATTAGAAATATCAAAATCTACTCAATTCATTTTTTGAAGTTTAATCCTGATAATAAATCTAACCTAACTACTATGCCCACACAAACGCACATACATAATTGTATCAACCTTACTTATGAAAATAGAAGTAAATAGTCTATACGAACATTAGAAAATTGGTTCCTGCACTAAACTAAAAATATCAAGCTGGGCATGGTGGCATATGCCTATAATCCCAGCTCTTGGGAGGTTGAGGCAGGAGGATCTCTGCTAGTTCAAGGCCAGCCGGGCTACAAAGTGAGTTCAAGTTCAGCCTGAACTGCATGGTGAAATCTTGTCTCAAAAAGACCAAAAAAAAAAAAAATCATGTAGCAAACTGCTTTTTTTAGGATTTTTGGATAGTTTAACATGAAATGTATTCATGTAATTGACTACGTTAAATGGGATAAAAGAGGAACAGACAGGAGTCCAGAAAGGCATTTAATAAAATTTATTACCAATTGTCAACTTAAGCTCCTAGTAGGGTAGGACTGTATTCCCTTTACACACTAACCTGTTCATGAGAAATTAAGAATAAACAAGTTAATAATGGAGCTTTAGAAGCATTACACTAAAAAGTGCCAAATATCACTGAAAATATTTAACATCATTATGTGGGTTCCTGGCTGTTGAGTTGAACTAAGAATAAGTAATTATTGGAAAGGAAAATGAGACAGAATCATTTATGACCTAGAAAATACATAAAAAGTAAGAGAATCAAATGAAAAAGAGAGGTATTAATGTTTGGTAGAGTGGTTAATGTGTGTATACATAAATACATATGCATATATGTGTCTAATGAAATTTTTAGAAATTCACAACAGCTAGAAAAATAATGAAAAAATATGCTTCACAATAAATTAAAAATACAGAAAACTGGTAATTAATTTAGCAAGAAGTATGCTGAATTATCTGAAAAAAGCAACAAAACATTCTGAGGAAAGAGAAGAATAAGTGAAGGAGAAGATAGTAGTTAGTAGTTTTGGATGAAAATATTCAAAAGTTATACAAACGTGATTTTCCTATAAATTACTCAACTTTAACAAAAATTGTAACAGATTTAGGGAATTTGTCAATGTAATTCTAAAGCATAGATGAAACTACAAACATTCAAAAATATCTAAGAAAAATAAATAGTACCGAATACAGAGACTTGCTCTGTACATTATCAAAACGTATTATGAAGCTATGAAAATTTGTTCTTTTTAGAACTGGTTCAGAAATACATAGGTGGATCACAGAACAGAATCAAAAGTCTTGAAATGGTCAAAAGTGTATATAACATCAGCATATAAGGAAACTATTAATTCATTTAACACTAGTGGGAAAATATTGTATTACCAAAATTGTATTATGTAGATCAGTAGTTATTTTTTAAAAAAGCATTCTATGGCCAACAAATCAATGAAAAAAATGCTCATCATCATTAATATTTAAGAAAATGCAAATTAAAACTATTAGATAACAAGTCACACCTGTTAGAACGGCTATTTTAAAAACCCAAGATAAATGTTGGTGTTGGTGTGGAGAAAAGGGAAGTTTTGTGCATGGTTAGTAGGAATGTAAATTAATATGGCTAATGTGGAAAACAGTATGGAGGTGAGCCCCAAAACACTAAAACAGAATTAGCATCTACCCAGCAATCCTATTTCTGAATATATATCCAAAGGAACAGAAATCATTTCCTTGAAGAGATAGCCACACTCCCATGTTCACTGCAGCATAACCCACAACGGCTCCTAGATGTCCATAATGAGATGACTGGGCAGAGAAAATGTGATATGTATACCCAGTGGAATACTATTCAGCTTTAAAAAGAAGGAAATTCTATTATTTGTGACAAGACCAATGAACCTGGAGGGCATTATGTTAAATGAAATAAACCAGGCATTGAAAGACAAATTTATAACATCACTTTTATGTGGCACCTAAAAACACTGAACTCACAGTAAGTATAGAACGGTGGTTAGCGGAGGTTGGAGGAGTGGGAGAAGTAAGATAGAAGGGTACAAGCTTTGAGTCAGGAGGAATGTGCTTTAGGGGTCGATTCCACACAATAACAACTGTAGGAAATAATAATGCATTGTATATTTTCAAAAGTGCCAAATGAGCAAATTTAAATGTTTTCACCAGGAAAAAAAAATGATTAAATATGCAGGTATATTTGCTAATTAGCTTAACAAATTTAATCACTCCACAATGTAAACATGAATCAAAACACAATTTTACCCCACATATAAAATTATTACTAGTGAATTAAAATAGTTATACAATACTAGCATTCCTATAATGAAGGAAGAAAAAGAAGGGGGAAAGGGAGGGAGAAAAGGTAAGGAGGAAGCAGGAGAGGGGGAGAAGGAAAAAATATTTCTGAACAGTTATCTCCATTACGTCTTTATTCAAAGTTTTCTTCAAATATTTCCTTGGGTCCAGCTTTATCTCCCTCCTCTAATTTCCATTTCCTAGGTCTGTTTTCCAGCTGATAATTCTCTTCCTTCCTAGTGTAAGACCTCACAAGTCTTTGGCTCTATGACTCTATCTCCCTTAAATAGTCCTAATTACTGAATTGGAAAAAAACATCTTTTTTTGGAGAGACATCTGGAGTGAGCTGGTGATGAATAGAATCGATTCTCACCAGATGACTACAGGATTTCCTTTGCTGGAAAGAAGACATTGTGAATACTCAGGTGTTGATCTTTTCATCACTATCAGGGTTAAATAAGTTGTGGATTATTTATGAACTGGGATACACTCATTAATAATGAAACGTAGATATAGTAAAACCCACCACTTGTAGTTACCATCTGATAACTTTTTGCATCTGTATGAGACCACATAAGCACCACCCAAATCAAAATACAGAATATTTTATCACCCCAGAAATGTCTCTCATGTCCTAGGCTAGTCCTACTTCTCATGTCCCATCAAAAATAATCATTATTTTGATTTAGTTTAGTTTCTGTTTATTCTAAAACTTTTTTGTAAATGGAATCATCTAGTATGTGTCTGTTATGGTTGAATTATTTTGCTCAGTATTTCCGGGAAACACTCACATTATTGTGTTATTAAGTTTTAAAAAATGTCAGAAATACTCCATTTTATGACTATATTACATTTTATTTATTCTTTTTGTTGGGCATTTAGGTTATTCTAGATTTTAAGAATAAAGTGGCTATGAACACTCTTAAATTGTTTTTTTTGCTGAACATACTCATTACTCTGGGGCATATGCCTAGGAGTAGGGTTACAGGATTCACGCATCTCAGTTTTCTGGATTTTGTTAAATTTCTTTTGCATGGATTTACATTTCAATTAACAGTGTGTGAGCATTACACATTCTCTTTTGACCAGTTGAATAAATGAACAAGCAAGATTATCCCCAATGGGAAGACCAAAACTAAGCCTGGAGGGATGTGGTAAAACCAGCCCTTATGTGATCTTGTTTCTCATCCAAGAGAAACACTGTGAGAGCAGCAGGCCTTTGAGACAGTGATTGTTCTTGGTGTTAGTTTGTACCTGTGTTGCCAGGGTGGGAAGGGTGTGGGAGACTGAATGAGGTGTGTGGAGAGCCAGCCTGAAGGAAGGGCTGCAGACATCAGACAAGAAGTTCCTCTAGCCTACCTGTTAAGTTTGCTGGACTGGACTCTAGCTCTTTCAGGGAGGCTGGAGGATCTTGGGTACAAAGAGTAGATGCATGAGCCAGCTCTGTGCTCAGGTTTCATTTGATGTTTATATGAGCACCTAATGCTTTGCCTTTCTGTACACATATGGAAAGAAGCCCTTACTGTCCCCTCACCCTGGTCTGACATGAACTTCCAAGTAGCTATTATCTAACAGACAGGGATGACCAGTGACTCACTCCAGGGGCACAATGGAGCCTAATTCTGGTGCACAATTTTTGGTTAGTTTTCTTGGTAGAAAACTGTATAAATACATGGAGGAAAGCTTTATCTATAATAATGTGAAAGAACTAAGTGTCGCTTGCCACGACAAATTGAGCAGTTGCATCAAGAAGCTATTGGTGGATCCTAATGATGTCAGTGACAACTAAGTCAAGGTTTTGGGTATTAGCCAATGTAAGTTTAGTGCCTTTGTTCAATTTATGGTGATAGTCTGGATGCTATAGGTCTCTGAATGATGTAGCTGATACACCAGATGAAAGAGTTTAGCTCAGTTTGATTCTAATTTCTAAATATATCTTGAGTTCTTTTGCTTCTTTTCCAGTTTTATTACTCTCACTTAAATTGAATCCACCATGATATATATTCTTTGGCATATTCCAATAGCTTTTTAAAATTTTTTTTTATTTAAAGAGAAACAAAAGCATGTAAAGGTTAGAGATAATACAGAATTCCAACAAAAAAGATAAACAATAAGAAATCACTAGTTAATAAATCGCATGTTGTCCTCTTAGAAATAGTTGTTCAAGTTACAAAATTAAAGCATACAAAGTAGATAGTCAAACAGTGAGAGTGTAAACAGCTACGCATGCATGAATCTCTACGTGTATTTCTATCCTTTCTGTATTACAGGGAAAAACAAAACTTAGCAAGACAAAACAAAACAAATTCCTACAAAAACATGAAACCAAAAAGTTGTATAAAACCACAATACAAGGTGATCTACAATGATTACTGTGTTGTTTCTTATTATCTTCAATAGAATGTCTATATCAGGCATAATTGAATATAGCAATATAATTGAGTAAAGCAGTAAATAACAATATTAGTAAAAATAAAACATTGTAGACAGTATAAAACTTCAAAGGCAGGTAATAATCAAACCATAGTGGATATTCTAGTGGATCTTGTCATCTTAAGTGCAGTTGCCTATACTCTCAGACTTGATACTATCAATCATAACAGCTTTGAATAAAATCTATCAATACAAAACA